>NDXB01006893.1:0-30891 GCA_002631895.1 Agapornis roseicollis
CTTTACTGTGAGAGTGACAGAGCACTGGAACAGGTTGCCCAGGGGGGTTGCGGAGTCTCCTACGTTGGATATATTCAAGGCCCGCCTGGACAAGTTCCTGTGTAATGTAATCTAGGCTACCCTGCTCTCACAGGGCAGTTGGACTAGATGATCTTTCGAGGTCCCTTCCAACCCTTAGGATTCTGTGATTCTGTGAACCTGACCTTTTACATCAAGCAGCAGACAGCATCAACAGAGCTGCCTCTACACAAACAGCAGCAATAAAGTGGCTGCTGAGCCATTCATCTTTATTCACTTTTGCTGGGATCAGGAGCAGAGCATCAGTGCAGAAGCTCCTCCCTTTCACAGGTGGTCACTTGGAATTAGCAGGGCTTTTAACTTTTGCTAATTTACATCCTTTTCCATCACTTGTTTTGCACTTTTACATGAGGTGGGGTGTCTAAACATGACTGTGAGTTAGACTTTAGCTCCCAGTATTTAAGATGTATCAAGAGGGTATATTGAACAAATAAAAGAGCATATTTTCTGTGATCTCATCTTTATTTGTGTCCATTGCTACTAAATCATCTCTCACACCCTCTGATTCAGCAATGGCCACACATTGTTCAGTCTGTTGCTGTAAATATGGCAATAGGAGCTTTTTTTGTTGCCTTTAAGTGCCTTGGCAAGTCTTAAGCTTAGCTGAGCTCAGGTTTTCCTAACAACATCCCTACACCCTCAGGCAATATTTTAAAATTCCTCCTCTGTATCCACTTCTGCATCTATGATTTTTTTATTTTATTCATTTTTTAACACCAGAGCTCTGCCACAGACTCTAAAACATAGATGCAGAAATGTAGGGGTTTGCCTCCTAAAAAATCTTACACATGCTATTTGCACAAACTTATCAGTGTATCTGGTTTTTAAAAGGTATTCGAAATAACCAAATAGTGCAAGCTCATGGAATGCAAAATAATTCTGACTTTACAGAAGTCTCATTCTTACTCATTGTAGGAAATGCCAATACTATAAAAGAGAAGTATAGCCTCTTGTAGATGCACCCTGGCTTTTGTTAAGAGGGCAAATCTATTCTAAGATGACTTGAAGATTCAACAATATCACATACACCTTAAAAATAACTAACTAAATTAAATGAGCAAAGACAGTCAAAATTATGTTGGTCTATCTATATATGCTGGAATTCTTTTGCTGAGAAAAATGAATGCTAATTAAGTAACAGTGACATAGGATTTATGAAACTCAGAATATGATTTCCTTTGATTTTACCAGTGTCTTCAGATGATTACTACACCATAGCATTTTCAGAATAAGTATCCACCTGTCTGAAGCTCCTGTACAAGTTTCTGTACAAATCCTGAGTAAGTACAATCTGACAATAGAGCTGTCTGGAGAGATGCTTTGAACTGTAAAACCTCCGTATGAGATTGCAGTGGCAAGATTCACACCTGTGGTGATTGCATTCCTCTCACATGGTGCTAGTTCAGGAGTTCAGAACTTTTGAGCAAACAAACATCTAAATAAAAGACCATGTAGCTCAAATCTCTAGAGAACACTGTCAAATGGAACCAGGTTAATTATGTAAAACCTTGTTGCAAGCCAAGCACTCTTGTTCAGTGAGCAGATCACATATAAACCAGCTCAAGATCCTTTCAAGTATAGCCACTGTTTTTCAGGCTGAAGTTGCTGTTCAGAAGTTTATTCTAATTATTCAGCCTGTGTGGTTTACAGTAAGATAGCTGAAATTTATGAATTTGCATGGTATTTGTTTAGTATTTTAAATAAGATGTCAGCAAATGATGAAATGAAATTAATAACCTTCCAGTATACATTGTGGTAAATATTTATTTTTATTACATGTATGAGGGGAACTGCCATTTGTAAATATTTTCAGAAATACTTGACCAATAGATATATTGATAAAAAATTGTCACAAACAATAAATTATCTGAACCTCAAACCACAGAAATTAATGTAAAGATTTATAAAAGACATTAAGTTTTTACTTTTCTGGGGCAGAAGGTGAAGCCTCAATTTGGTTTTGAACACAAGATTATAAGCATGAATAGTAAATAGCCATGAGAACTGCCTCACACAAAATTCACCAAGCAATTTCAAAAAAATGGTCTAAACTCTTCAGAATAAGTTTTACCTGGTGAAATTGTTCCTTGCTTAATAAAGTAAAAATTCCCCCATCGGTTCAGCATGAACTGTGTTACGGTAGAATTTGTGCTGAGATACTGTCTGAAAATTATCTGCAGGAGGAAAAGTGAAGGGCGACTTTTCAAGCTTCAACAGCCAACAGAGCTCTAAAGACTGCAAATTTTGCCTGTATCTCACCTTGCCTGGTTCACTTACTCTATCACATTTCTTCAGTGCTCAGCTCTAGAGCTGATAAGGATTAAGCAATAAAGGAAAATACACAACTTTGCCCTCAGATTAAAAGTGTTTAGTCCTACACTGAGCACACCTGATCTGTTACATCTGTGTAAATCAGCATCTGTTTTTCCATCCATGCTCACTTCTATCTAATTAAAAAAAATCTCACCTTGTCCAAGTGCAGGGAATAAAAAATTAGAGTTGTTTGCTGCTTTGAAATCCCATGTTACCACAGGTGTGTGAGGAATCACATGAATTAACTGTGTTAGATTGCAAAAACTAATGAGAAGGTTTTTCCTTCTTTTATTGAGAATGTTCATAAAGGCAGAGACAGAAGCAAACTAGAGAAAAATGGGTAAGAACAGCAGTGAAAAAGTAAAAGGTTTGTGTGCAACAATAACATCTGCAATAAGCCTGCAAATAATGGTGCTATACAGGAGAATTTTTAAAACCTGAGCATGAAACAAAAAAAGTGAAAAACCTTGACACACTGGAATTTAATATTGTGATTTTGTGTGTGTGTTTATATGCTGTAAAGAGCTCCTGGCATGAAGAAAATCATAGAGTCTACAGGAAGATTGGCTTCTCCTGTGACAGACACTCCTGTTCATTACCAAACAACACTAAAAGGTATTCACGTAGAAGGTACAGATAGGAGCTTTATGGGGTAAGGTAGACAGAGATGAAGAACACCAAAGATAACTACTTTTCAACTTTCTGCACTGGTTGTATAGGAAGTAAAAGTCAATTCCATACAGATATGTGCTACAGCTCATAGAATCATAGAATCATAGAGTAGTTAGGGTTGGAAAGAACCTTAAGATCATCTAGTTCCAGCCCCCCTGCCATAAGCAGGGACACCTCACACTAAACCATGTCACCCAAGGCTTCATCTAACCTGGCCTTTAACATTGCCAGGGATGGAGCATTCACAACCTCCCTGGGAAACCCATTCCAGCAACTCACCACCCTAACAGGAAAGAATTTCTTCCTTAGATCCAATCTAAACCTCTCCTATTTAAGTTTGAACCCGTTACCCCTTGCCCTGTCACTATAGTCCCTAATGAAGAGCCCCTCCCCAGCATCCCTATAAGCCCCCTTCAGATACTGAAAGGCTGCTAGGAGGTCTCCATACAGCCTTCTCTTCTCCAGGCTGAACAGACCCAACTCTCTCAGCCTGTTTTTGTACGGGAGACGCTCCAGTCCCCTGATCATCCTCGTGGCCCTCCTCTGGACTTGTTCCAACAGCTCCATGTCCTTTTTATGTTAAGGACACCAGAACTGCACACAATGCTCCAAGTGAGGTCTCAGAAGAGCAGAGTAGGGGCGCAGGATCACCTGCTTGGACCTGCTGGTCACGCTCCTTTTGATGCAGCCCAGGATACGGTTGGCTTTCTGGGCTGCAAGCGCACACTGTAATCAGCTCATGTTCATGTTCTCATTGACCACCACCCCCAAGTCCTTCTCCACAGGGCTGCTCTCAATCTCCTCTTTGCCCAACCTGTAGCTGTGCCTGGGATTGCTCCGACCCAGGTGTAGGACCTTGCACTTGTCATGGTTGAACTTCATGAGGTTGGCATCAGCCCACCTCACAAGCGTGTCAAGGTCCCTCTGCATGGCATTCCTTCCCTCCAGTATATGCACTGAACCCCACAGCTTGGTGTCATCAGCAAACTTACAAAATTCCTTTTCCTATTAAATTCCTTTTCCTATTAAAGCCAGGAGATTGTTAGCTCAATAGAGAACTGCTGAAGCTGGTGCATGTAATTGCTAAAGTAAAAAGAGAGAGGAACTAGGAAGAGGTTAGTCCCCCCATCTTAAAACTCTGGTGACTGAAAGGCAGAATTCCTGAACAAAATTAGTAAATATGAGAAAAAAAAGCTGCACAAATTTTGTGTGCCCTTATTGTATTAAAATGCAATGAGGAAAACAATAGTAGGGGTTTTTCCATTTCTATTTTAATGGGAGCTCATTATCAAAGTCATTCATATAAAAAAAGCAACTTTAAAAATCATGTTTGTGGATTACTTGACTAAAAATAAAAAAGTAATATCTGAAATATTTGGGATAATCTATAAAATAATTAGCAACAGTCCACACTCTTTAATAGCCTCTTTGCAAATCTCTAGTAGATGGAAAATCTAAAATTTCATCTCAGACATTTGGGGTTGGAACAATTTTACCATTAGTACACTATAATTTGAAGTAGCCAATACTGACTAATCTGTTGCTGCTTTTGAATCTTATAGTCTTCCTTATACTCACTTCCATAGGCTTTTGAGAATATCCTTTTATACATAAAGACAAGAAAAGCTATATGTTCCTGGTGATTCCAAAACTTGTTTTGGAAACCCAAATTGGATGTAAGTAAAATCTCTTCTAAGTTATAAAAGAAAATTGCCTAAAACACATTTAACTTGACTTGTCTTCTATCAAAGACATACACTACTTAGCTCAAAGACATCATGAAACTACATATTATAAGTAAACATAGGCTACTATATATTTGCATATGTGCACACTATATATGTATATTTTAGTGTAAGTGTGCTTTTTGTGTTTGTGTGTGTCATTTTATGTTTGACATATTCACCACGAACTTCTCAAATGAGTTCAAGGTGCATCTGGGCAACCAAACATCCCCTAGCCATCAAAAAATTTTTGATATTAAGAGGATACCCCCCACCCACCCTTCCCCATTATGTGTTTAAAGCTTGAGCTCATCAGTTTTTTCAGTAAAAGCAAGATCATTCATGTTACAGTATAATGGGTCTAGGGGAAGTCTAGCCTTATGAAGCTACTTTTTGCTTGGAAAAAAATGCCAGCTATGGTTATGAAAACCAGGATTTGAACCTTCCATTGATTTCTGTCATGAGATGTCCCTACTGAAATTAACCAGTCTGATCAGAAAGAATGCTATCAAACATCAGTCAGGACTCACATAGTCTCAAAATACTTTTAAAGAAGAACAAAATAAGCTTTTTATTTTCATTCATGAGTTAATAATCAGTGTTATTGCATATTGTTTTTCAGTGGAAATAATAACCTCAATCACTGAAAAATATGAACAAAAAGGGTATAATGCAATTAAAACACAGAAAACACAGAAGATTATAAATTAATAACAAGAAAATCAACCAAAACCCCCCAACCATACCCTGCTATAAGCATTTAAAAATCTGATACACTGATAAGGAATAACCTTCTCAGTCTCCAGGGACACAGAAATTTCAAAAGAGCTGTCTTTTTCAAGGAATGAAAGATTCTCAGGCTTCCCTTATGCAAGAAATTATCTAATTAGTAGATCTCTTCTAAAAGCAAGGGGTAAAAAAAAGAAAAACCTAACAAAAAAACCGAAGGTGCTTTGTATTGTTTGTACAATAGCTATGGAAAGACCAATGAAAAATCCTATAGATAGTCTTGTGACAGAAAATTAACAATTAGCAGCATTTACTATTGAGGATAACCACTGCTTGCCTGGGCAATGGAAGTTGCAATTATATGACTGATTAGGTCTATAATATTGTCTTCTCTGTCTCTTTCTCCTTATAGACCTTTTCCATCAGAGTCAAAGAGCAGAAAAAAAATGAATATAGTGTGTTACCACAAACAATCTCAGCTGAAAAAATACAGATTATGGAAGGTTTTTCATTGCTCCTCAGACAACAGAGATTAACTACAAGGTTCATAGGTCACACACATTTTCTTCTGAATATGTTATGGCTTTAATCCTCTCCCCCAGTGTCCCAAGCAGGGCAAGAGAAGTATAATGATATAGCAAGGGACTATGTTGTTACTCAGTTTATGCTTGAAAGTGTGATTGAATTCATAGTGTTACAGAATAGGTCAGCAATAATTAGCAGTATTCTTACAGAATGAGAGGAAATGGTCCTTGGAGTATCTCCCTCATAGAGGCACAAAGGGCATATGCTGTGGTTATGCTTTCAGTGACATGTCTGTACTGCAGACAGCAGAGACAGTTTTTTGGTTTAGGGAAAACAAGGTAAAAATTTAGCAGTAAAGAAGATACAAACTACTGTATAACAACAATTTTTTCCTCCTTTAATTAAGCTAGTTTAAAACCTAAGCTGTAAGGGCCATTGAATATGTTGTTACATTGAAAAAGAAAGTTTAAAATATAGAAAGATGGATTGTGCTAGTTATATAGCCTACAGAAACAAGTTAAAGTAAATCTACATGAATGAGAAATAGCAACGAGACTTAGTTATGCAAGAAGTCCCACAGAAATAAAAGGCAATGCAAAGCATTGTAAACTACTTCAGCATGAAATTAAATTTTACTTTACTATTGGATTTTCATATAAAACGTATCAGAATGTTCTATGTACTAGATAATAGTACACAGAAGTAGATACAGCAATGTAAACTGAGATTCATGCAGTTTAACTGCACAGCACGGGCCTGCCTACCTGCTACATGGAGGTCAGCTCTCATCATTCAAGGTAAACAAGGGTTCACGAGTGTTTTGATTTTCAGCTGATGCAAAGAGGAATAGCTCTGCTAGCTTCTGTGACACTACGATGATGTTTATAACCAAAGAATTACAACTCTATTTGTTTTACAACCTAGCATTTTTAAGTACTAAATATGCTAGAAATCTCTTTTTAAAAAGAAACTGCTTAGATAAACCCATAGGCAGTGAAAGTACGAGAACAAAGTGATGTTCCAGTAAGAATTTTCACAGATTTCTATATCAATAAAATAGTCATTCTTTAGTTGTTTCATTTTTATAATTGTTTTACATGAACAGTCAAGCAAATTGGTTTATTCACAGGAATTCCAGGGAAACTTTATTGTATCTATCAAATGCTAGGCAATTTTCACAGGCTGTTTTAAGCATCTAAATGTGTGCATCTTTATCAGAAAGCTGAGATAACTGCTTATATGAGAAGAAAAAGAGACAGACAGTTCCTTGCACTGAATTCATCCAGCAGCACATCTTAGACGCTGATTTTCAGATAGCTTGAAGGGAACTGTCATACCAATTACAGAGAAAGTTAAGCAGAAAAACATTGACAATCAAGAATTCTGCTTAACCTTCTCAGTTTTGTCACTTTCTTGACCTTGTCCCTACCACACCAAAGCAACTGAGGCTACTTTCCCTTCTAATACATACCTTATGCCTCTGGGAGATCTTTCGGGCAGGAACCTTTCACCCCTTGGTACAGGGCGCTTTCCACTTCTGGATATTGCATTAGCACAGCAGGACCCTGAAGCTTTCTGGAAGCTCATGTGGTCAAGAAGAATGGCAAAAACAAACACATGAAAAGCATAAAACCAAACAAGTTAACATAAACCCAAGGCCTGCTTGGGAAATGTTGTGATATTTTAGATTCCTCTTGTCTTTCAAATGTGCCATAGGGAAATATTTCTTCCTGATTCCATGTGCTTTGTCCAACTAGTTTGAATCACTTTTCTTTTGCAAATCATTTAAATGAAGTTTGAATTTGCAGCAAGCCACTTTAGTGACACTTTTTCATGTAACTAAGTGTAGATTTGAAGATTTTCTCTTATCTGGGATGGTGTATTGTTGGCAAATTGGACTAGGGAATATAGTCTGTGCTCCTTCCAGACCTCTTCACCTTCTCTCCCCCAGCAAATCTCAGGTGACAGCATGTCCCACTGAAAAAAAAATCAATCTATGTGAATGGTGTTTCAATATAGAAACCTTAAGGATATTTGAAAAGAAAAAGAAAAGACGCTTTAGGCACTTTCAAAACCTCCAACTAAGCAAACATTGCAGCTTTCCCTTCCTCAAATATCAAAGTGAGCAAAATATTGAATTATATGTGCTCGTGGTCTCCCAAGAAAATAAAAAAAAAACCAAATATTGATTCTTATTCCATGATAGGAATAAAATTTTCCAAACAAGGATAGAGACTTCATGCTGTGAACCATATCTTTTAACCACAATGACAGAGAACATGCACAAGAAGTTCCAATTACAAATATGCCAATAAAAGCATGTTCCATTCAACTACTATTAATAACCAGAAAGAGAAGTTAAGATAGGAGAATGCTTTATTTTCCCTAAATAGTTTGCTTAGCTCCAGTGAGAAAAGAGACATAACCATCACAGTGACCCTCTTGCCTTGTGGCTTATGGATAAGTTACCATCACACACTATGCCAGAGTAATAAAGAGTTTGCTTAAAAATCATTTTACAGTATTAAAAGAGTAAAACTAATAAATATTTAACACAATAAGCACTATCTAGAAATCTTATTATAATAAATGAACACAATGGATTTAACAGCCCAGACACTTCAAGAAAATTCAGTTCACAATGGAAAAATCATATATGTTACAAATTTCCTCTGTCACTTGCTTTTTTTAGCAGATTTTTAAACAGTATTCTCTCAAGGATATGCAAATTTCTCAGTTTATACAGTTGCATGTACCTGAATTAAAGAATATTGTATATAACAGAGCAATTGCAAGTCCTGCTGCCTTTTTGCTTCCCAAAATCTTCTGGTAAAAAGTCTTTATTTGTTGGAGTTATTTATTTAGCACTCGCCAGTTGCTTTGGAACATTTACATTTTGCTTCCATTTCTAACAACATAAAAAACAGTGATATGCTCATAAACTTTGAATGAAGTATAGATTACTATTGACATAAAGAAAGGCTAAAAATTCATTTGCAGTAGCAAAACTTATCAAGAAGGAAAAAATAAATGATTTCCCAAAAGCCAAAAAATATTTAAGCAGCTGTTGATCTTATTGTCAAAGGTTAATGACTGTCTAAGAAAGTAAAAAGGCTAACATCAGCAAAAATCAGATTATTCTATAGACTTTGTCATCCTCAATTGCTAGTGGAGGTTGTGGGTGCTGAAGGTCACTCTAACATTATGTAAAAATGTTTAATTAACTTTAGCCTAAGTTTATGGTATATTTTCTGCAGCCCTTTTTGTATCTGGATTACGTCTTTGTAGTTTTGAAAGCAAGGCAATGAATGGGTATTAGAAAATACTTGTGACAAAGTGATTGGCTGTTGGTAGGAGGAACCACAACCGATTAAAAAAAGGGACTATTAAAAACATGCAGAAGACCATTTAGATGCTTCCATACAGGAACATTTTATATACCAACAATGAATAAAGTATTCTGATGAAAGGACAGAATTGTTCTGCACTTGAATCTCTGTGGGATTTAATGCAGGACTTGCATTTTAAAACAGCAATAGAAGTGCCTTCTCTAAAGGCAGAATTTCCTCAATAGCTTGTTGCTGCTAGTAACCTTAAATATAAATTAGTGCCCTATTTGCTCTCAAGTTATTGTCTGCCTAAGAATAAAGGGTAAAGTGGCTGTAACTTTGAATACCATGATTTTTTTTCAGTGACATTTCCATAACTCTTTAGAAATTATTCAGGAATATCTGGACTAAATTCTAAGCTCTTCATTCCCCCTCAAGGCTGCCCTGATGTATGATGCTATGTCATCTCTCTAGCGTGAAGTAGGGACCTTTACAAGCATGTTAAATTGCACAGTTGACCCTTACTACACTAACTGCTACCCTTTCCTACAGAGCTTCCCATTACTCTTTTCTACTACATCCCATGAGTGACTTCAAAGTAACTTAGAAGCTGTCTTCAAAATGAGATACTGAAAGGTATCTTGATATGATGGAATGGTACATTACTGTGGCTTTTTTTCCACTAAACTTCAACTCAAAAATTGAAACACCTCCTTTAGATTCTTCTCAATGCAGCTTTTACAAGGCATAAGGACTTTATAATTTGACAGGACCAGCAACGGGTGAACATCCATTAAAGGATTAAAACTCAGGTGAAGTCCATAAAATTCAGGCTGCAGTTCTTTGAACTTTTGTACATAAGTAAAAAATAAAATCTTTTTTTTTTTTTTAATGTGAAATTTTCTAAATTCTACCACAGAATATGGTACTAAAACCCATTGTTCTATTTTAGTGTACCTTGTTTCACAGATTCTGTATTTCAGTGTTTGATCTTCCAGTATACTCTACAGAGAGGTAAAATGGATATGACTTACCTTTCATTTTCCTTTCTGTATCCCAAATTCAACAAATCCAATTATATGAACTAAAGACGGTGTAATGAAAGTTCTTCTTCATTATATCTGCAACAAATCATTATACTATAATAATAAAAAGTAGATTACATAAAAAAATAAATCAGGAAAACTAAGACATCGGTGATTTTAATCAGTTTTACAACTTTTCATGTCATCTGTAGACAATTCAAACTGTCAAGAATATCCCAATAAAAAAAATCTAAAATGTCAGATTACCACGTAAGATGAAATATTATTGCTAAGAAACCATGCTCACAAAATATTGCTATCTCATATTAAAAATTAATTAAGAAATTATTCATTTTTTTCAAGATAAACACATGGACAAAATCCACAATCAAATATAGCTTTAATTTATTACAGCTGAAATTAAATATTTAGATTACATGATAGAATAAGTAATGCTGGTAAATTCTTAACTGTATGCAATTATACTTTCAATTCTACATTGAAAGAGCTGTGAGGAATCAAAATCTTCAATACTGATCCAGTTGAAAGCTTTTCATAAAATGATTAGCTGACCACAATTTTAGTCTTATTTTGCAAAAAAACCCACCTACCCAAACATAGTTTGAACTTATGTGTGAGTATAAAGACACACAGATATCTTTTCTTTTGCCTGTTTTGAGCTCTCCTTGGTGAGGGGCATTTAGCATCAGCACAAGCTGATTTTTATTATTAATGTATTTCTTACAGTAACATTGCACAGTTCAAAATATCACTTGTTTTCCCAATGTTGTCTATGCAAAATATATTCATGAGAAGTAGAAACTTCAGCAATGCTCAATATCACAGCTCCATTTCATGACTACCCTCTCTAAGATCTCACCAGCAGAGATTTATTTAACATGGGTCTAAAGAGCTATGTTCATTAATTCCCAACACAACTGGAGGATTAGCTTCTATTTGCTGAGATAGAATAGTCCAAAAAAAGGCTGAAGTATTACTGACACTAAGCTGCATAAAATGGAATTGTACGTTGTAAGCAAATACCTCAGTAAGTATTTAGTTAGAGTTTTCAATCAATACATAACTGTTGAAATGCTGAGGCTTTGAAATCATCTGGTTCTCCACAAATAGTATGCCCTTTGTATTCCACACACAAGAGAAAAGAAAATTGACAGGAAGCTTTTATAACCAAATTAGCTAGTTTGCAGATTAAAGACTTAAAATAATGGATACCTAAAACAAGGCATGAGGAAGTCAGCAGCTCTGTAATTGATTCAGTAACTTGGGTTAGTGAAATAGAAGTATTTTAAAAACATTTGTCTACAATTAAATATTGAAACAACCACAGGGTAAACCAAACTATTTAGAATCGGTATAAAGAGCATAGTCCTGAGAGGTACATTTTCTTACTACCAGCACTCTATTAAAGCTAGTTTCCTGTATATTATACAAGAGAATTAAAACCAAAACAAGCAGTCCCTGACACCTCTCAGCTGCTGCCACTTGGTCTTATGACCTTTCTATCACCCTGCTTCTTGTTTCAGCAGAAGTGTCTGGGTGGCCATGTAGTAAAGTGAGTGGAAGTTAAATCTAGCCCATAAATAAATAAATAGAAAGAAATAACAGAATTGCTCTTTTCATAAGCGACTGGTACTAGCTGAAGATGCATGAAAGGGTCCTTCCTTCTTTACAGCTTCTTTTAAAATTATTTTAATTTGCTTGTTTGCTTTGGTATTTTCTTCTCATTGCTCTGTTACATGCTTAGATCCTTATTTAAACAGTTAAGCAACTGAAAATCTATAAAACTGCACTTTTGTAAAAGCTGCACTGAAATAATGCACTATGATTGCAAATTTAAATGCTACTTAAATCCAAACAAAATCTAAGATGACAGTTTCTCCTGCAGTTTTGATGCCTGCATAAAGTGATCAATAAATGTTTCTATTGCCTAAACAGAACATAAATTAGGACTTACTGCAAAGTTACAGCTGATCTGTACTTCTTCAAACCCAACAGTACAAGCTAAACAAGTCCCTGTTTCTGACAATCAGTCCTTTCTTGGCTTCTGAATCAGAGAACAGCTGAAGATGAATACTTCAAGCCAAAAACCAAACCAAAACATTCAACTAAATACTGAGCAGTACCTACCTATAAGTTAAAATACAAGTTTCTCATTATTTGTTTAAAGCACAGACATACAGATGAAGTGATGAGACAGCTATACAAGTAGAAATTCCTGGCATGTGGGTGTGTATTTAAAGATCATAAAAAAACCCTAGAAATCAAGCATCACAAATGTAATAGTTGTAGTTCCAGTTTTGATTAAGCAGAAGAATTAGGTGTAGAAAAGGATTTTTTTGTTTGTATACATTAGGATGAGATTTCTTCAGTGATCTTTCCAACTAATTGATGGAATAATTCTTTGTCCTTTGGGAAACAGGCTTTCACTTTATAGTCATTGGATTGATCCTCCTTTCAGTCTGTCTAGTACAAAATTACCTAAAACTTGAATTAATTGAAAATACACCAGGGTGAGAATGGTGGAAATAAGAACGCTTTCATTCCTTTTAGCAACTACTATAGCCAGGTAAGAGTTTATGAATAAACATAGATGCAGAAATGTTCAGATTATGCTAACGCTACAGATGTGAATCTTTTAAAGCCCAGTGGCACAAATGATAATAAAGGGGTGCATCTGCCACTGACAGCATAATACAGGGTCTTTTTTTCTGTCTCTGCAGCAATTAAATCTCCAACTATTTAACTCTTCTCCAGCAATAAGACCCCAAAGACATCAGCTGGTATAGCTGTTCTCTGCATATAATGGCAACTCAGCTTAAGAACCTCTTGTTCATTGTGTAAAGAAGGTAGTGGACTTCACTTTAGACTTTCTATAATCCCACACTAAGACTGTAGGCTCCCAGGAAGATTTTGTGAGAGGATTTTGTGGACTAATCTTACCTCAAGAAAGGGGTTCCTTTTTAATTTAGGTTAGAATCTCCTCTTTTTGAACATGAAGGACAAATAAACATATATCGTGCAATATTTCAAGACAAAACTATTCATAGTACATGGAATTAATTCTTTCTGAATTGTCTAAAAATTATCTCAGAAACTTGCAGTATGATAACACTACTGCAGTTACTAGATACTCAAAATTCTATCAGCATGAGTTTGGCTTCAAACAGACCAATGATTTGTACCCAGTATAAATATTTCTACTTAATGTTTATCTTCTGTGATACAAAACTGTGTCTTTGGTAAAACAAATACAGTTCCTAGGAATTTAAATCAGTTATATAGTATAACAACATAGAATTTATACTCTAAAAAGTCATTCATATTCAACTTTTGGTTGTATTTTGCTACATTAGTAACTCCAATGTTTAATGGTGAACATGCTCTGCAGAAGAGCAGTGAGATGAGTTTGTTACTCTTCTCCAGTGTTGTGTTATCTTTTTTTTTTTTTGACCTTTGCAACTAAAGTCTTCTTTAATAAAGATGCTACTAAACTGGTGAAACTGTTCATATACAGTATTGCTCCTCTAAAACTGCATTACTGCAGACATTTAATTACATTGTAATATGGGGGGGGGAGGGGCAGGGGGCTTTTTAGTCCTCAAAGATCTTCTTTCTCTTGTTATAAGAGTACAAATATAAACCTTCTTGGAGATAAGAGAGAATAGATGGATTTGAGAAGCACTCCTCTGATCTGGAGGTTGTGGACCAGAAATTACACCCAAGCAGAACGGAACAGTTTGTTTGAAACTAGAATCCCCTGTGTACAGGAGCTTAGAATAAAGAAAAAATATGCTGTGAAAGATTGAATAAGAGTGCTGAGCAGAGATTTACAGCTATAGAATTCCAGTTCAAAATCAATCCTCAGTTACCTCAAATGACTTGATCCTGTAGTGTTGATAGACCTCACTACAGCAGAGAAAGCTGGTCTCCATTGTTGTTCCTATGGGAAGCAGGCTACAAAGAAGAGAATTTAGCTGCTCCAGGAAAGAGAAGTCAATCAATAATGCATGCTGCAGAACACCATTATTCTATGATAGTGCTACTATGATCCTACTTTACTTCTTTTATTCTGATCCCAATCAGATTGATTGATTGATTAATTTATAAGTTTATTACAGTCAAGGGTTAAACCTGAGAATTAAAAACAAGGATGGCTTTGAGGGAAGGTGATGTACTTCATTGTTTGTGGCAGCCATGAGTATTCCATGAATGTTGGCAACCAGTTTAGAATTGGGTTCTAGCGCCAAACATATGAGTGGATGGTTTTTGGCTCAGCAATAACTGGATGGCCTAGCTCTGATGTGAGAGGTGAAGGACGTAATAAGAGATTTGGAATGAATAGTCAAAATACATGTTACCCACAGGAAGCATATGTATATTGGGACCAGACTGAAGTCAAACCTTGGAGTGTTTTTGCTCTACAAGCCTTGCTATGAGATGGCAGGGAGAGAGAGCCGTAGAGGTTGCACACAATTGGACTTTTAGGCGGGAAAGCGAGGAGCAAGAGCAATGCTGATGGCACTGTTGCAGAGCTCTCCTAGCTCTTGGGCTGTGGTATCAGGAGCTAGAGATTCCCATTTCATTTGAAGTGCTGCGGAATGGCAGGGAACAGGCACCAGGTTGCACGTAATTGGATTTTTAGGTGGAAAAGCGAAGCAAAAGATCAGTGCCGGTGGCACTATTGCAGAGCTCTCCTTGTGCAGAGGAGGCTCAGCAGCAGCTTTCTGTCCTGGCTCTTCTCCTGTGGGAGCAGGGGCTGGATGTTCGTGCTCTGTGTACCATGCTGTCAAAAGGCAGGGAGCAAGTGACATAGAGGTTGAACAAAATTGAACTTTTAGTTGGGAAAGCGAGGGGCAAGAGCAATGCTGGTGGCATCCATGTGCAGAAGAGGCCCAGCAGCAGCTTTCTATCCTGGCTCTTGGGCTGTGGAATCAGAGACAGAATGTTTGTTCTCTGTGCAAGATGCTGCAGGACAGTCAAGATCAGATGCCATAGAGGTTGAATTTAATTAGACATGTAGTTGGGAAAGTGAGGAGTGAGAGCAATGCTGATGGCACTGTTGTAGAGATCCCTTTGTGCAGAAGAGGGACAGCAGCAGCTTTCTGTCCTGTGTCTTCAGCTGTTGGAACTGGGACCAGAAATTCTCTGTGTGCACTCTGTTGCTCAGTGTCTGGGAGTGCGGTTTGAGATTTTGCATGCAATTGGACTTTTAAGTGGAAAATCGAGGACCAAGAACAATGCTGCTGGCACCGTTGTGGAGCTCCCCATGTGCAGAAGAGGCCTAGCAGCAGCTTTCTGTCCTGGCTCTTGGCTGTGGGAGCAATAGCAAAGCTGGTGGCACCGTTGTGGAGCTACCCATGTGCAGAAGGGGCTCAGCAGCAGCTTTCTGTCCTGACTCTCCAGCTCCAGGTGCAGAGGCCAGACATTTGGGCTCTGTGCACTGTGCTGCAGGATGGCCAGAGCTGTCACTGTAGAAGTTTCACACAATTGGACATTTAGGTGGGAAAGCAAGGAGCAAGAACAATATCAGTGGCACCATTGTGGAGCTCCCTGTGTGCAGAAAAGGCCCAGAAGCAACTTTCTGTCCTGGGTCTTGGGCTGTGGGAGCAGGGACCAGATGTTTGCACTCTGTGCCTTGCATTGAGCGACATCTGTGAGTTAGGTCTGTGAGTTTGCATGCAAATGGACTTGTAAGCGGAAAGCAGGAACAAGAGCAATGCCAGTGACACCACTGCAGAGCTCCCCATTTGCACAAGAGGCCCGTCAGCAGCCTTCTATCCTGGGTCTTGGCTGTGGGAGTAGAGGCTGGACATTTGCACTCTACAAGGCCAGGCTCTGCAATGGCCAGGAGCAAGTGCCATTGAGTTTGCATGCAATCGGTCTTTTAGGTGGGTGAGCAAGGAGCGAGAACAGTGCTGGTGGTACCATTGCAGAGCTGACCTTTCGTAGAAGAGACCCAGCATGATTGGGCTGAGTATCGGTCAGCGCGTGAAGAGTGGTTATGCTCTTTTCCCTCTTTATTTCCCTTATCATTATTATTATTGGTGGTAGCAGCAGTGATTTGTGTTATACCTTAGTTACTAAACTGTTCTTGTCTCAACCTGTGAGAGTTACATTCTTTCAATTCTCCTTCCCATCCCTCTGGGACCATGGGGAGGAAGAGTGAGGTGGGGGGAGTGAGCAAAGGGCTGCGTGGTTCAGAGTTACTGACTGGGCTTAGCAATAACTTTTTTTGGTGCCCAATGTGAGGCACGAAGGGTTGAGATAACTGCAGATCTGAGCAGAGTGTGTCTAATCACATTTGTGATAAGCATTCATTGTTTTGGATTAATAGTCACCCATCACAATGCTGATATATTGGCTCCCAAAGTTGTTGCTATTGATCTCAGAGTTTCAGCATGTTGTATGTTACTTACAGCTGGTATTTGCTGTGTTAGTATTTATCGGCTGGGGGACTTGGGCTAAGGTTCTTGTTTTGGCAATGATTTGTAATATGATAGACTCATTGATCATGAAACTGATCTGACTTGTGTTCCCAGTTTGGTCATCACCTCTATACTTTGGGAGGTATATAATGAAAGTGTTTAGAAATTACATATCTTTTTTTCCCCTCCACAGGTCGTCAACCTATGAAGGAGACATTCCCTTATGCCCTCAGCTCCCCCACCAGACTATTTGCAGCATCATTTGAGAGTTCTGAAGGTTTTGAATGGCCTTTGGATACCCTTGAGACCTGCCTGCTGATTATGATGGGGATCACCATGTTGGCACACATACAGAGTGGGTTTTACCCACAACTATTTCATCTGATCTTGAAAGTTAAGCAGAGCCAGATTTTGGTCTTGTCTAGGGTTAGACAACAATATAGGAGGGCCAAGTGATTTCCCCCAAGGCTGGGCAGTCATGAGTGGCAGTGTGGGATAGTATGGGCAAGTATCTGTGGCAGTGTGGGATGGTGTGGGCAAGTATCTACGGCAGTGGGCTCCTCCAGTGCTTTGGAACTTTACCACTGAACAAGTGCAAAATCCGGAAAAGCTAGTAAAACACTTAAATGAGGTGTGCTGTAATCCGGGTCATACCCGAGAGGAACAAATTATGGCAATGTACTGGGGTTTGGCCTATGCTTACAGAGCCCTGCTCAACACTATCCAGTGTCACTTTTTGTTCGGCAATAGCAACCTGGTTCAAGAACACCACGAGCGGCCACGGTCAGGTTCTGCTCGGTCCATTAGCACGCGGACACCAATGTGGTGGACGACAAATGGCATTTATTGGAGAATGAAATAGCCTTATGTAGCTTCTGCTTACGTCACTTCCGTCTGCTTACATCACATGCTAAACGCTATTCGCTGTCTGTGAGGCTAACACGCTATTGGCTATCAGGGATATCAGGGAGAGCAGCCCTAACTTCCTGTACAACGCGAGATCTTCCAACCGCCAAACCCTAACTGCCACAATCCAGCACCTTCAAAGGGAAAAAGATGTCTGTGGATCTGATGTCAAAACTACAAACACAGCTACTCCAAGTCCAAATACAGCAGCTAAACCAACCCTCGTGACAAGTACAGCAGCTACTCGTACTCTGACTACAACAGACAATGCAGCTATTCCAAATCCAAGTACAACAACTACACCAATCCCAGCGACAAGTACAACAACTACTCAAACCCCAACAGCAACAGACAGTGCAGCTGCTGGTGCTACTCGACCCCCAAGAACAGCAGCTGCACCAACCCCAACAACAGATACTGCAGCCACTCCAACCACAGTGCTAATCACTGCAGCTAAGCCAAAGGACCAATTCATGCCAATATCAGTTGCCCCTTTATGCAAGGGGAAAAGCAAACAAGAGGCACAAAAGGCAACACATACAGTGAAGAAAGATGAAGAACCAATGCACCTAGTACACAGGACAGCATCTGAACAAGAGTTATGATTACATGAATCAGAGGAAGAGGAAGAAGAAGAGGTGACTTCTTGACCCAAACCTCTACCGAGCTAAGGAACACACAAAAAGATTTCACCCATCATCCTGGGGAGCACATCATCACCTGGTTGCTCCTATGTTGGGACAATGGGGCCGACAGCCACAAACTAGAAAGTAAGGAAGCCAAGCAGCTGGGGTCACTTGCTAGGGAAGGGGGAATTGACAAAGCAATTGCAAAAGAGAAATGGTCCCTCAGCCTTTGGAGGCAGCTCTTGCCAGCTGTGAAAGAAAGGTTTCCATACAAGGACGATGTTATGAGTCGTTTGGCCAATTGGACCATGATAGAGAAAAGCATCCAGTCTTTGAGGGAATCAGCCATTGTAGAGATGATCTATCACAAGCAAGATGCCAGGAATGCACCAGTAGATCCAAATGAAATTGAATATGTACACAACCCCTGTGGTGGAAATTTAAACAAAGTGCACTATCATTATATGCCCACTCATTGGCATCAATAACATGGAATGACACAGCACCAACAGTGGATGAAATGGTTCGTCAGCTCTGAGAGTTCGAAGACAATCTCACCCCTTCCATTGTTTCAGGTGTGGAAAAACTGTCCCAGGAGTTCAAACAGGTGCCAGTGAGTTAAGTGATAAGGAATATGTGTTGACACTGTAGAAATGCAAGATGCGAAGATTTGAGGCAATTATTTAAGATCTGTGTGCTGGCCAGCACCTGTGTCATAGGCATATTTCAAAGCAATAGTAAGTGAAAGAAGATTTATTATATTTTGTTGGCAGTGATGTTAAGTTTAGGGTTTACATAAGTATGTCTCTGTAAGACACAGTCCTTGTCAGTATCAGGCTGGGAAAAGAACCTTGTCTTCTGGCACTTGTCTGCAAATACAAATTGCAGCTAGCTTTTTAAGGATATAGTAGCCTGCAAATACAGGAGTGACATTTTAGCCTCAGAAGCAGAATTTCACAGATTTGCATATATATATGTAATCACACAACTGAGAATGTTTATCTACTTGCTAGTGTTCTTTCACTGACTTAATTTCATTTATAGTCCAAAATTGAAAAATATGTTGAGAAAAAAACCTATACCTACATTTTAGTGTGTTTCCACCATGCTTAACATAAGGCTTCTAGAGAGAGGCACTTTTTTCTCAACTAAAGATAATACTGTGAACATTTAAGGTAACCCAACTGTATTTAATATTATTCAGGATCCAGAATGTAGTGTTTAAATATTTGCCATCCATTGTATATGCATATTGAATAATCAAATTAGCATAGAAATTGATTTTCTTGAAAAGAAATTGAATACTGAATATAAGAAAGAAAAGCAGGCCCTGAAATAAAAGAAGGTGGTGAAAAATGCCACTGGAAAGATTAGAAGCATCTTAAGGTGTGAGAAACAATATTTGCTTCCAATAAGGAAATCACGTTTTGTAGTTTTTTTAGTGTATTCATTTTCAAACTTCAATTCCCAAAAGAAAATTACTCTGATGAAGATTCTGTATTCTACTTGTTTCATAAGCTGTTGCCTCTTCTTCTTAAAATAAGCAGAAAACATGAAGTTGTGTTACTAACCATAAAATTATACTCTTCAAAAGATTAATCAAGCTGGTGTGTTTAGAACTCTAGTTGCATCATTGCTCCTATCTGTATTTCTAGTATTTTCTCTGGAACCATTTTGAGGAATCCTTTCTCTTGTCGACCTTCATTTTCCCCCAAAAAAAACCATGAAGCAAAAAATAAACATTTTTTTACTCAGGGTACTGAAAGACACCATCACTGCTTGCATTTGTGGAAGCATAGCCTGCATCAAGTTGAACCTGTAGAAGAGTGCCCCTGGAACAGGTTGCTCTCTAGAATTAATAAAAGCTCAAACCCTAATCTGTGGTCTGCTACAGCCTTATTCAAAAGTAGCATTATGAATTACTATTCACTATTCTAAATCCTGTATCCAAGTCTATCTGAGCCAAATGGAATATTTCCTTTTATTCACCAGGGTTTAGCTCAGAAGTAAAAACTTTCTTCAGAATACTGAGTTGTAGGCTCTCTTAATACCAATTTTTCCAATACCAATTACTTTTATACTTTCAAAAGAGATACAGCAGTTTCTTCTATTAAAGCTTCTCAAGCAGAATTACCTTTGACATGTCATCTTAAGGTACATATTGTAAGTAGAAGAATTGGTAAACAAAGCCACAGTAAAGCTGCTTGGTAGCAGAAAATCTGCACTAGGCTGTATATATTATACCAAGAAGCTTTACTATGGGAGTTGAAACTCTCAGGCTAATTCAATTTGTGAGCATAATATCGAATATTAACATGAAGTTAAAGCATTGTTCTTGTGCATACTATAGCTTGAAAGTTCAAAAAGTGTCAAAATATTCAAGTGAAACCAAATCAAACTGTCATTTTAGAATGTATAGCTGAATAATATCCCTAAAGAAATGAACTATATTAAACAAAAAACACCCTATTTCCCTGTTGTCAACATAGAAATTAACTTGAGGGAAGCAAGCAATAATATTTATATGCAGCTGTAGCAGTGATTTTACTTTACATTTGCATATTAAAACTTGCACTCCAGCAAAGCAAATGACTTTGATAAATTGCCTTACACATAATTATTGAATATTCACATGCATCTTAAAAGAACTCGGACAACTTTTGACATAAATCTGAAATTTCACACAGGGATAATTTTTATACTCTTTAATTTTTAAAATATTTTTTCTTGTCTGAGAGAGAGTTGTTAATGAATTGTGTCAGATGCTTTTAAATTAAAAAGTGCATGAAAAAATTTGGTTAACATTTTCAGTCTGTTGCTTTTTTTTCACTGCTGATTGATGTGCTTTCAAAAATTGTTTAATTTTACACATTTTTAAGAATAGTGGTTCCTGAAAAGATCTGAAGTAACATTATTTTCAATCCCAGACCTGTAGTACTTTTTTTTTGCCTTTTACACTGAAAGTTTCTGTCCTATACTGTTTTTCAGACTAGCCATATACAGAGCTATGTTATGACAGTAATTCTTGCATCACCACACAAAATTTATTCCATAGTATTTCTGTTTCTGAGAAGCCAAACCAAAAACCTGATCTTTTTGACTTTTCCTGCTTAATGAGAAAAAACAAACAAACAAACAAAAAAACAACAGTGACCATTCATATGTTCGAAGCAAAGATGAACCTGGTTCCACAGCCTGTTGCCACATACTTGCAACAGAGTCTCCCTTGCACACAGACTGTTCCAGCCTGTATCTTCTTGTTTCAGAGTCAGTCCTCAGCTCTGGAATTTTTGTTGCATTTCACTTGATGGTCCTGGGCTCCTGCATTGGAATTGACAGTGAATGATTCTCCTCCGTTCACCTTTGCCATCCCTGCCATGATTTTATAAACCAAGATGTCATATATCTGCCTTCATATGATTTATATGGACCTTTTATCACATTTTATCTCATTTTCTTTTTTCTATCCAACAGCATCATAGTCAAAGTACTCATCTCTCCTGGAGAAGCTGCTCCCTATCATTGATACTTCCTTTTGCCTGTTCTATTGCAGTAGCTCTGAATGGGGAAATCGGAAATATGCAGAATGTCCAAAATGTGGGGGCACCGTGGATTTGTGTAATACCCTAATGATGCCTTCATTCATCCTCTATTCCCTTAAAACCTAGAAGATCCTAGCATTTAGTGCACTTTCTTGACCACTACTGAAAGTGCAAATTCATCAGCTGGCTTACCTGAGTGTTAATAAAGCTACTACACAGCTTCTTCATTATCACCTTTCCCTGTCCTAATCCCATTTAGGAAGTGAGTGACAGAAGAACAGATAGTAGCTAGGTTTAGTGCACAAAACCTTGATGTCCTTCTAATATTGCTGAAGAGTTGCTTGCCCTTATGGCAGAAATTTATACCAGAGTGCACAGTTCTTTGTATAAAGAGCAACCTTTGAAAAATTGCCTCTGCTGTATCTAAACAAGAAGCATTTTGTGTACTCCGTGAAGCTCAGACAAGTATTCCTCACCAGAAACTATTTGTTCTTTCACGTATACTCTCTACATGATGGAAATGCATGAGTTGTGAAAATGTTGCAGCAGCTGACAAGCCTGGACGTGTCTACTTTGACGTTCTTCCCAACAGTGTGTTAGTATCTCAAAGTAGCTCAAAGCTGAGCCAATATCCTGAATCTTGTATTAATCTCCATTGTAAAAAATGAAACATTTCTTCAGAAGGAATTTAAGTAACTGGCCTATGTCATACTCAGGGAAACTTTGCTGTCTTATGCATCTGAAATGGTGAAGAGACAAAAGATACAATAATCAAATCTGTCCCCTTTATGTTCTGAAATGGTGATTGAGTTTTTGCATGTACAGACATTATTTCTAATAAAAAGTCTTTAGGGATCTCAGGAAGTCACTTCAAAGCCTAATGATTTTGTAATCCTGTGAAATTCCTACTGTATATTACTGTAGATGTCTGCCTCTTTGCTTTTGCCTTCTTTTTCTGTAATCCCTCGGGATCCTGAGTCGCAGCTAACTTTGTGTGTGTTTATGTGTGTCCCCAAAGCACACTCCCTCCCTCCCTGTAAGTGAAAAATAAATCAGAGTACTGGTGCTTCACTGATGGGATGACAGCAGGTGGGTTTCTCTGCGCTGCTGAGCCTGTGCCTGCTCACGCACTTACTCTACACCTCTCATGTCTCTTCACAGCACCAGACTAGAGTCAAGCTCAGCAGGGTCTTCTCTCCCCACTGATTCAGCCAAGCCTTTTCCCCTAGCTGTGATTTTGCTAGATTTTACTATCAGGGACAGTAGGAATCTTGTTCATCCATTCATATGTGTCACTGAATTAGATGACAAGGCTTTTGACTATTTATGAAACATATATAAAATTGTACATGTTCCTTTTCTAGATTAAGTAAACGTGGCTTGTCCACCTGAGTAATTGTCTTTTCTCAGGATAGATGACATGTCATGATTCCAAGACTGTTGTCGTTCCTACATACAAACAAAACCCTACTGTGACTTTAGTCCTCGACAAACAAATTATAAAATACTGGCAAATTGATATCACTGAAGCTGAGCAGCTCTTTATTCAGATAATAGATATTTACAGGCGGGTTTTCCCCACACTAGCCTTTGTGTCATGGATGAATGCCATCTGTCTCTGGAGGAAAATTCAAGCCTCACATCAGTTCAGATCTTGTTTCCTCTACTGAACTTTCCAAGAATAGTGCTCATAGTACAAAGTTGTTGTAGGACATATATTTTGGTGGGAAATACATCATTGTCTTCTACTAATTCAGGAAATTTTCTTGTGCAGAGGACGCTAATTTGTTGTAAATGCCTTAGAAATTATGGGCTTTCACAAAAATTGCTAATTAATGTGTGTGTCATAAGAATGAAAACTAAGTCCCCTTATTAAAGAACAAAATGATTTCCCATCCTGTGCCATCTTCATCTCAGACAATCAAGCACTTCTCCTGCAAAGTAGCTATATTAAAGACTTCTCATATTAGCTGCATCACCAGAGGGCAAGGTTCATATGAGCTTGTAATTGTGTAGAAAGACTTAAACAAGATGAAAACATATTTGGAATCAATACCCACAAACCAGCAGTGAGATGCAGGAAGGAAATGCAAGGAGTGGCTTGCTGTCATAGCTTTCACTGTTTCTCACTTAGGGGAGCAGAGCTGCTAATAACACCCCATGTTTCTGGAACAGGCATTAAACCCATGGGGAGGAGAGGACAGCAGTGGAGCCTCTGCTCCAGCCCTTCTCCTCAGCTGAGGAAATACGATTACCTCAGAATAGGGAAGAACATACTAATTAATGTATCAGCACTATCCCTAAAAATGGGGCACATTTTGCCTTATGTGATAACATTTATCTTTCAGCATCTTGGATACAATTTCTCATGGTTATCTTCATAGGTAATACTAATCTACTAACTCAAACTCAAATTTTTCAGCAAATATTTCATCAGCTTCCCTTCCAAGAGATATAATACACCTTACCTAGGAATTTCTTGCTTTGAATTTGTACAAGTCTTGCTTGCCTCCTTTATGCTGACTCCTTCATAGTCAGTGCTATTTATGCAGTGTATATGTTTATGCAAATGAGAAGAAAGTGCTTTTGCACAGAAGAAAGTGGACTTAATGAAATGTAAATCAAAACCGCAAAGATAAAACACAGTTCAGATCTTTCTGCAGAAATACGGAGGGCAGAAACACAATAATGGCAAGGTTTATTGCTTTTTTTTCTCTGTGACTAATACCTTATTGTTGTAACATGAGTATGGGCTAGTGCAGTGCAAAGAAGTCAGCATTCGATGTCTTCATTTAAAGTACAGTATTTAAGTGAGAAAAAAAAAATCAAGCAGTTTGTAATTAGAATGAAAATATTAAGTGTTTTTCCAGCTCTGCTTCTGAATAAGTAGGGTGATACCTATATGAACTGGGGGGTGGAGGTGGGGGGTGGGAAGGAGAAAAAAAAAGCACATATTTACAGTTTATATGCGACAATATATAACCGTAGAATCATTATTTAGGTTGGAAAAGACCTTTAAGATCATCAAGTCCAGCCATTAACCTAACACTGCTAAGTCCACCACTGAACCATGTCCCTAAGTGCCACATCTACATGTCTTTTAAATGCCTTCAGGGATGGTGACATCCATGGGCATCCTGTTCCATGGCTTTACAAACCTTTCAGTCAAGAAATTTTTCCTAATAGCCAATCTATATCTTCCTGGTGCAACTTGAGGCTGCTTCCTTTCATTCTAAAATAACAAGGAAAAGAAGAGCACAGCCTAACTAGAAAAAAGGCAGAACACATTGTTGAGATCTCTGTATTACTGAGATACTATATTACATGCAGGAGCTCCTGGCTTGCTTGCCTTTCTGCTTTAACAAAGTTAAAAATCTTATTAGAATGACTGCTGATGATCAGATATTTAAATGTGAACCCTGGAAGAAACTTAGATATTTTGGATTTCTTCTTATTTTGAAATCAGTAAGAAAAACAGAGCTCTTTTTTTAATGAACCCAGTGATTGCACGGTTTTTCTTTCCTAGACTGTAGCAAAACTGAACCACAATTCCCAAGGTTAACTGCGGAATCAATTTTTCAAGAAAACTATGATTCTGTGGAAATCACAGTTCCATTCAAAAAAGAATCTGACAGAATCAGCTTTTGATGAGCTCTAAGCACCATTTCTTTTTGGCCTACTGTTTCTTTGTTCCTCCCTACTGTCTGTTCTGTGAAACCATGCCTGAAAGCTGTAAGTGTAATACATTTACCAGTCATACAATTTTAAACAGAGTTGTGCTATCTAACAGCTTTGTGAACTTGGAGTGTGTCCCTGTCTCCTGAGATAAGCAGTGCAGGAGCCAATTGTACCCTTCTCTTTCTGTGACTTATTTCTTATTAAGGTATATACTTGAAAAGAAAACTATCTGATTTTATTTCTGATACCTATTTCTTATATTAGTAACTCACACACCTACTAGTAAGTTACAGTTTTAGTCTGTTCCATGTGAGCAAAAATTTCTGTTCTTAAAAAGGATTTTTAGTTTTTTCTCTTTTTTCTTGACTAAAAACCAAACTAGTCTGGTCAATCATAGTGCATTTTACCTGTCACAGAGGGTGAATTTGATTGCTTTAATTAAAGCTAGAAATCAAACACCAATCTGATCATCTAAAGAGAAGCAACACCATTGTTGTTGAAACTGTCAAAGTGTGAAGGTCCCAACTTACATATTAATATATTCTTCCATGTGACCTTCTGTTGTAAACAAAGAATGCTAAATGCTGTGATTCATCTACTGCTAATAAACATATATTACTCTGGAGTCTAATGAATAGATAAAACATCTCTGTTCATCAAATATTTATAAAAGTGATATTTTCTATGTTTACTAATTAAAAGGGTATTTTATTGCAAATTTAAAGCATGCCAGCTTCCAAATCCTAGGAGACCAAGTGCCTGAGAGTGCCAAGAAGTGAAGACTGGTCTTCAGCTCATTATCTTCACATGGCTATTTTCAATAAACAAATATGAAAATGTAATAATAAAAATAACATTAGGCCAAGGGAATAACCAGTGGGTTTACTTACTCCTTTTTCAATCACTAGGTCTCACAAGAAATGATGATTTCAGTGCTCTCTGGATATGTGTAAATAGTACCTGCATCAATGCTCTATGCAAAAAATTTGCTCTTGCTGTCAGTTAATTAAAGCCCTCATCCAAATAAACATAACATATAATTTTGTTTGGCAATTATGTACCAGTATGTATTATATACCTAATAAGTAGTATTAATATCATAAAAGCATACAGTATAATGTCTACATGGTGTGTTTAAAAATATTCATATGCATACAAGGCTTGTGTAGCCTTTGCTGCTTGCCTTCTGTACCTGACAAAAGATCAATGTCTTAGGGGCACAAGGATTTACATCTCTACAGCACGCTGAAATACTGATGGTAGGTGCTGTCTATTCATACATGCGTATTAATACCAGATAAATGCATTAAGCAATCTGTATGAATCTTAGCTTCTGCAACTATGACAGCTTCAATCTCAGGAAGTGCCAGCAGCTTATGCACAGATTTCAGCAACCAAGTATTTTCTGTTCTAATTTTGTTAGCTTGTATGAAAATAACTAACTGTCACATAAATCACTATTTACTGATTCTTTAAAATTTTAGTTTGCTCATAAATAGAGCATGGGATATTTTATATGGAGAATAAACACTTTTTTGGGGAGAGGAAAAACCTAAGAATTCCCACACAACAAGCTTTTACTGTTAGATTATCTTTTGCAAATGTCCAAGCAATAAATTCTGATAGGCAACAGTTTAGGCATTTCTCATGCTTCTTTCTGGCATCAGATGGTGGAACCTGGATTTCCGTAACAAGCACATATCTGAAACACCCCAAACAGTCAACCTTAACAATCTGTTAGAACTGACATATTGCTTTGGCTTTCTTGCATTAAGCTGGGTGAGAACAAACAAGGATTTATTGTGCAATTTACACGTGAAAACAAGAAGTCATTTTTTTTTTCTCCAAAGCAAGACACTGGTGCCCTCTGCTGTCAATTGCCTGAGTATTCACGAGCTTGCTTTTTTCCCCTCCAGTATCAGTCAAACTGCCTTCAAACTGCTATCTGTGGTTCACAATTATGCTTGGAAGCTACGGTGCAAATGTAAAAATCAGCGATTTGTTTTCCCTTTTCAGCTTGTATTTCCTCTGTGAAGAAATAACTGTTCCAGACAAAAAGCCTCATAATTTATCTGCCCTCTGTAAATGGTTATTGAGCATCGCATCCAAACATAATGTACAACAAATAGCTTAACATGAGGTCTGGAATCTTTTTGTGTATCCTGAGGTTTGTCTGGAGCGTTAAGAACATATCTGGTAGTGCGTACGTTTGCAGCTTCTGTAAGGCCTTGCTCAAAACGTTATCAATCCACAATCCCAAGTCAATGAAAGTGTTTCTAATAACGTTAACATACATGCTGGAGCTGCCTGAAGAAACACTGCAAACAGTAAGGTGACTGCCCATCTGCTTAGCAGGCTAAGGCCAAAATAAATAGCCTTCACCTTTCAGGGCAGCCCTGACACTGGCTAACTTCCTAGGAGGAGGACTGGTGTAAAGCAAAAGGAAAGGTGTGAGTATGAATGAATGAATGAATGAATGAATGGTTTAATCCACAAATCTTTAATGCAAGAGGAAATTTAAATAAATTACCACATCAGCATCAAAATGCAGAACTATTGAACAAGCCACAGCTGCTACCTCCATAACAACTTCTCTCTGATAGCAAGGCTGATTTATACATGGTGCTCAGCCACAATGGTGATGAACGTGGCAAAGAATGTATATCAGGTCCTGTTACCAGTAAATATTAAGAGTTAAGAAACTCTTAAGTTAAGGAACACAGTTTTTGGTACTGCTGTCAAAACAGCATGTTATATCTGGTAATCTGTACTGCATCTGCTTGTCTGTGGTGCTGAGGTTTTCAAAGACCTCATTCCTGAAGAAAATGATGCATAAATGTGAGAATCAACAGGATGATCTGAGTCCAGGAGCACAGATTTAAACTTTACCCCAGGTGCATAATGGATGGAGATTTTTGAGAAATGGAGGAGACTGGCAGAGGGGATTGCTCTCCCATGAAGTGCAAAAGGGTTTTAGTTCAAAGAGGAGTTCTTATTGTTTACTGTTGACTGGGTGGAGTTGTCCTGCCCCTTGTTTGGCTAGAAATAAAGACAGGTGCAGTGACAGTATGTCAGGGGCACTGAGAGCTTTGCCTGTCAGGAGGTATTACTAGCTTACTGGCACAAAAAGGTGAGAAGGAGTAACTTTCTTGAGTAGTGTGTGCACTTCTTTCCATTACACAGCTGATCTTTCAAGTTTCTTTTTTTTTTGACATCTCAACAACAATCTGGATCTTTTGCATAACTAGAGATAAGTAAAAGAAATAATTGCAAAAAACATTCCTGAACATTTTTTACCCTGTTTCTTCTGGAAGTAGCGCTTAAGGGCTGGAGTTCAAATTTATGCTGAGATGTCTGCACAAGAAGCCTTCTTGTAGGATAAATTCTGAGTGTCTTAGAGTCCTTCATACAATTCCATTTGTATTTTAATACATTACTGACTAAAAAGCATTGAGTCTGTTCAGGATAGAGCATCTACCATTTACCACTTCACCTCATCAGAATCCTCACTTCTTCTGCAGAGTGCAAACATGTGTCTCTCCATACAAAGAGGCACGGATCTTGAATTCAAAATTATATAAGAGACAAACTAAATAAACCCATCATTCCATCTGGACAAAAGCAATTTAAATTTCCTAACATAACAAAGCAGCTGCAAATCTATTGCCTCAAGGTACACTATGGCACACCTAACACATTGCCAAACAGATGCCCCCCTATTTGGATCCTCAAGAGGCAGGAGTTGTATTTTTTGTGTAAAACATTGCTTACCTTTGGTGCCTCAGAAAATTGTTATTGAGATCAGCCTGCATAATAGCAAAGTTGCACAGGTATTCCCACTAGCAAGAGCTAGCAAATTTCAAAAATTCTAGCCTGGAATGCAGCTACTGGTTTGTTTTGTTTTTACATTCACCCTTTTTTGTGAGGTCTTATATTACCACAGAGGCTGTGACTCGCATCAAGATTTTCCATTCCTGAGACTTCAATCTTATTTCCTCCCAATATCAGAACAGACAACTGCTCCAAATGGCTGTAACACTGGCTGGGCTCAGTAAAACTCATTTTGCAGGTGTGGTACTTCCTATTCTGTGTAGATATTTCAAGTGGGACAGTGCTTGGAACCTCCAGAGCTTAAAGCATCTTTACAATGGAGGGGTGCTGGGGGCATTCTCACTGGCAGCTTCCTGGTTGCCCTTTTAAGAAGACCTCTGAGATCTCTCTTCTGAGAAAACTTGGTTCTTACAGCATGAGAGAGTGACCATTTATGACTGTCAGGTCAATAATAAAGGGAAGTTCCATTATCACCTCTAACAAAAAAGATCAGAGGAAACACTTCAGTAGAATGGACAGTTCTGGTGTCCTCAACATAAGAAAGACATGGAGCTATTGGAACAAGTCCAGAGGAGGGCCACGAAGATGATCAGGGGACTGGAGAATCTCCCATATGAAGACAGGCTGAGAAGGTTGGGGCTGTTCAGCCTGCAGAAGAGAAGGCTGAGTGGAGACCTCAGAGCAGCCTTCCAGTATCTGAAGGGGGTCTATAGGGATGCTGGGGAGGGACTCTTCATTAGGGACTGTAGTGACAGGGAAAGGGGTAACAGGTTCAAACTTAAACAGGAGAGGTTTTGATTGGATATAAGGAAGAAATTCTTTCCTGTTAGGGTGGTGAGGCACTGGAATGGGTTGGCCGGGGAGGTTGTGAGTGCTCCATCTGTGTCAGTGTTCAAGGCCAGGTTGGATGAAGCCTTGGCTGGCATGGTTTAGTGTGAGGTGTCCCTGCTTATGGCAGGGGGATTGGAACTAGATGATCTTAAGGTCCCTTCCAACCTGAACTATTCTATGATTCTATGACTTCCTCTGTAAACTCAGTAGGAGAATTTTGTGTCCTATTCAGTGATTTTGTGAACAGTATGACCAAAGAAACCTGCAGGACACATTTATTACTCCCTCGTTGGCATACTGTTATTCTCTAACAGATATATACATTTACCTACCCAGTACACTAGTCTGTATTCTAAAAGAAAAGTAAATCTTTGCTCTGTTGATAAATCACTGTTCACCTCTGCATCATTTATTATATCTTTATTCACAAAACAATCCTTACCTTAAATATACCTTCCAGGTCTGTATATATAGTTCACATTCATTATTCAGAATCATGTTTAACCACTATGGAGTGTTGGCTCATGTGGACTGAGGCATTTTGCTGTTACAGATTGAAACACATTTCTTTGCACTATTGCTTTTCTCCAGAGCTACAGTTATTGGGGGGGGGGGGGGGGGGGGGTGTTCCGGTTC
>NDXB01006894.1:0-15275 GCA_002631895.1 Agapornis roseicollis
CCATCCCTGGCAGTGTTCAAGGCCAGGTTGGATGAAACTTTGGGTGGCATGGTTTAGTGTGAGATGTCCTTGCTTCTGGCAGGGGGGTTGGAACTAGATGATCTTAAGGTCCTTTCCAACCCTAACTATTCTGTGATTCTATACTACAGATACTGAAACTTGGAACTTTACTAGAACATGATCAAAATTTAGATTTTTTTTCAGGCAAAACTCTAGATTAAAGAGGTTGGTAAGAGAGAGAGTGAAGAATCAAACACAGAATAAACAGAATATAAAACCTGAGCACATTTCTTTATGATTCTAAACTTAGCGAATTGGAAAAAGAGTTTAGGAAGGCAGGAGAATAAGGTGCACGGAGACAGACACTGAGTGTCCATATGCTTTTATATTGTAGTACCAAGGCAGCATTCAGACAGACTGCATTTTTTTTATTTTTTTTATTTTTTTTTTTTTTATGGAACATCGCTTCACTGGAAAACATTGATTTCCTGAAACTGCTTTCAGAAATATAGATATGTCTGATGATTATGGATGAAAATCACCTTCCTTATCTCCTTAGCAGAGCCTCCTCTTCAAGCTACAGTACAGGATCATCATCAGACCACCTGGAGTAGTATTTCTGAGCCAAAGACACGGAAGCCTTGAGAGCCCTGATCTTCCCAACCTTGGATTCTTGCAGTTCACTTGATAATGTGTCAGGTTTTTTGATTCTAGGGCAAGATTCCTCAGGACTAAAAATGTTATTAAAAAGCCCTCAGTATTTTTCTTGGACTTGGAAGTCTCTTTCCCTGCCACATCAAGTACTATTTTGTTTTTTTCATTCCACAGATATGGCTTTATTGTTATAATACAAATGTTTTCAGGCTGTGGAAGTGCAAGTTTAAACTTCTCTGTAGGGTCCCTGTTGAGTGACTTTTAATTCTGAAATAAGACTAAAACTTTCAGTTTAGAAGAACAAGTTTAATGCTGTTTAGTGAATTACAAAACAACTGAAAAGGCAGGCTGTATAATAATTATTGTCATGGCATATTATGTCATCAAACATTTTTGAGATGTGGAAAAGATCACTCATTCCCTATTTCCAGTTCCTCATCCTCTGAGGGAGATGTTTGCACCCGTTACTACTGCAGCTGAAAGTTCTGAGGGGAGGAAAAATAAAGGAAAATTAAAACCATAACTCAATTAATTAAGAACATCAAAAAAATCTTTTACATTAAACAGTCTCCATTGTGGATTCCAACAAACACTGCATCTTAGAAAGATAAATCTGATTAGCATCATAGCTTGCTCTTGTTTTTTGCTCAGAATGTAAAAAGCTTGAGTGTTTTGGTTTTTTTTTTTTTTTTAGAAAAACTGTCACAGATTTCTGAACATTTTCTGGTGAAATCTTGTCCCTATTAAAAATAATAATAAAAAAATCATTATAACTTCAGTACATTCAGAATTGCCCTGTCTTCAGTAAGGATTTGTGACTAGTATGACAACATAGCTGCCATGTTCTTTTTTGTCATGTTTTCTTCTTTCAAAAGGGAGAATGGTTCAGGTCTAATTGGTAAGATTAAGCTTTTCAACAGACCCATGTTTGTGATATATCTGTTCAATGCTCTTCTCCCTCTGGATCTATTTTATTGCTTAATTCTGCAGTGTTCTCACATGTGTAATGTATTCAGTGATTAAATTCAGCATTTAATACAGATCTGCATAATATGAGTGATCAGATGGAGCCAGTCCAGCCTTCCTCTTTCACCTTTTTCTCTCTAGTTAGGTATAGATTCATGTTTTTATTAACTGTATATTATCCGAGAGGAAATATGGCAATGGGGAAGTGTAGGGAGGAAGGTGCTTTCAAACACATACACAGGAAAAAGACAAATGACAGAGTGCAGCTGTGATTTTTTAACATTTAATGCTTTTTGTCAAGGGAATAGCAGCATAGGAAAGATGAATAGTCCATAAATTTAGTGTAAATCAAGTACAAGCTGAGTATCATGAAGTGTGAAGTTTAGGCGTCACTGTATATTTATTGAACATTGCTGAAACCTGTGGAAGAACTGAATCAGTTTTTGACATATGTCAAGTGGTTAATTTCTCATAGTTTCCTGTTGGATGACGTGACACTGGAATTTTGTATTCTTCCACTCCTACCAACATCTGGACAATGCTGTAACACATGTTCATTTCTTTTCCAATCTCAACTCACCTTCCTTGTGATATTTACGTGAAAGCACATGTTCATTCCTCACCTTAGATTGCTCTCCAGTGCAGTGCTAACCACAGGTGAGGAGAGCCTCTGCTGTGGCCTATGCATACTTGGCACCTTAGGAGGTAAATCAAACTCTTGCTAGTATGCTGCGAGTACAGTGGATCTGGGAACATTGGCCATACAGTGGTGCATTACACTAACAGATTTCCAAGGGTCACATTTTCCTGTGCACAATATGGGTGCTCTGAGCCCCACGTGTAGTGGAGCATCAGCTAAGCGTGTTTGGAAATGGATGGTCTTAACATAGTTATCCTTGATCTTAATACTTCTTTTCATCTAACCATATAGATCAAGCTTTGGGGTTCCATTGTAATTGGATACTAGCTGTGGCAAGAATCTACATTATATGCAAAATAAGACGCTCCATTTTGATTCAAACAAATGAGCCAGGTCTTACCTGTGTGTGCCCTGTTTTAGATGAAGTCTGTCCTTAAAAATGTCACAGAACTGCATGGAAGATAAAAAAAAAAAACCCAACACAATTATCCCACAGACTGGGACAAAGGAATGTAATGCAATACTACATTGGAGTAATGGCTTACAATCCATTTCAATAAAATATTTTGTTTTCACCCAAGTATCTGCAGGTAATATAATAGAAATTAAATACTTATAAAGCAAACAACCATCTTAGTAATTTATGGTGTCATTCCTTGATCATCACATGAAGAGTTAAATTATCTAGATGGAACACAAAGGGTTGTGGAATTGCACATTGCTTTCTTCCAAGATATATGGACTCCATGTGTTATAACTTCCTTGAGGACTGCATTGTGGTTAGCCCATTTTCTGGTTGTTTTTCTGTTTGTTTGTTTGTTTGTTTTTATTCTTGCGTAGGAAGACTAGTCTCACAAAGAAAAAGCAGAATACAGTAAAAATATGCATAAAAGTAGAATACAGTTCGGATTTTATTAGGCACACGTTACTACTGTTTCCTGCTGTTGTTACTCTTACTGTATAACTTCTGCATCAATTTATAAGAAATAGTGTGGCACAACATCCCACAATGCCCTCAGAACAAATTTATAGACGGTATTACAGGCATACATACTTCAAACGCTGTAAGTACATAAGAAAACACACGTAAATAAGGACGTGGCCTTCTGTTCACTCAGGTTAGTGGCACAATTATCAACCACTTCAGTAAGTCAGTTTCATAAGCATGATTGGCATTTTTTTTTTTTCTCCACAAAACTGTATTTCACATGAAGGAAATTAACAAGCAATTGAGGTTTCACAGTAAAGTAGAAGGTGTACCCTGATAATGCTTGAAATAGACATCTAACACAGCTAATATTAAAGAACAGAGTATGTCTTGTCTAGCCTTGCCCTGCCTTGCTTTGCTTTGTCTTCCCTTGCCTTCCCTACCCTGCCCAGTCCTGTCCTACCCTGTCCTACACCACTCTTAATCATGTGTAGACTTCAAAGTTTACTTTACTTTTCAGTTTAGTCAGTGCTGTCAGTGGCATGTTTTTTCTAGCTGCTATTTTGGAACAAGGAACATCACAAAACAGTGGTTATCTGCAAAGCTAGATGCTGTCAGAAGCAAAATGTAAAAATAAAATGAAAACCAGAGAGAATCAGATTTTTCTATTCTTAGTTATATTAAGCACACAGTGATGACTTTTCTGCCAAATGTCTTCCTAGAAGAAAGAGTGAGACTGAGATGAAAGTCCAAAATGGGTACACCTAGATCAAACATTAAAACTTACCTATCCAGCATATAGGCTTTTGGAAGACAGGAAAGATGAGGATGTTTTAAATATATTAATCTATTTGACTAAGAATGGTAAACAGGCAGCATGAAATATTGCGTGGTTTTAATGAGAAGCAGATTTTGGTGGCATCACCTCTTTGGGGCTTGGGTCTATGGAAACACTGCATCCCTTGAGGATTCTGGTCTTAGCCTGATATGTGAATTTTTATTGGCCAGACTGATGACCTGGCTAAGTAGCTATTTAGAAATGGGGGTCTGCCAATCAAAGCAAATTGGTTACGTCCTGTCCTGGGTTCAGCAGTAGCAGTCAATTTTTCTCCTTGATGCACTAGAGAGGGACACTCATGTTAACTTTGATCTATTTTATGGGCATAAAGAGGCAGGCCTATAAGTGCTGTTTTCCCCTTTGCTTTTCAATTTTTACTTATGATTCTTTTAAGCTGTGACCTTAATTCCCTTCAGGACAGTTTTCATCAAACAAAAGGACATGTTGCAGAAGTGGTCTATAGCTGTTTGACCTAGCTAGAAGGAAGGGGAGCCTGGACCACCGAACCCCAGACCCCGCACAAGAGAACATACTTTGAGAGATACTTTGGCATGCTGATTATACAAATATTATTATTAAACAATGTTAATGTTCATGACCTATAGAAGACTTTGTGCCATTTAAAATATTCCAGATGCATACTATCTCAGGAATTTTGAGTACTTTATTTACGGTATCTTAGAGTAATCTTATCACCTGGCCTGAAGATATTTAGGAAAACAAGTAATTGCGGTGTAATTTCTAAACAGAAGTATAACTTTATTATAACTTTGCTGTAAATTTCTGATAATAAGCTCTGTGGAAATGGAAACCATGACACAAACTTTTCCATCATTTCATAAATCAGTAAAGCTCATTTTGGATTAGCCAGAACTGGCACAGAACAAATAAGTCTAGTAAAAACGCTATTAGATTTGTGTTACATGCTGTTTGTTTAACATATTACAACCACCAGGTTGAAAGGTTCTTTGTTTCTAATACAGCTGCTGAAATGTGCTGGACAACTCAGTCAAAAATTTATAAAGAAAATTATCTTTTTTGGGTAGAGATTGAAAAGGGACAGGTTAAAGATTGTATATCAGCAAAAAATGAATTCAGTGCCTCTCAGAACACTCACATTGTGTGCTCCAGGTCTGTTACATAGACACAAAGACAGTTTCTGTAGTTTCTGATATTTAACTGCTAAAAGCAGCAGTGTCTCAGAAATTTATATGTTTTTTTTTTGCTTTGTCTTTTTCTAAATAATGGTTTCTAGCATGGTACAGATTGTAGAGTTAGCAACTTCTGGCAAAGAAACCTCCATTGTTGCATGCAAACTTGTAATACTCTAAGTGTTAAAATCTTAACTGCCGTATGTCTGCTTGCATTAATTCAGAGCAGCACCTGAAACTTTTTCCTTTCTTCTCTCTCTCTGTAAAAATGCATCTACTTATATATATATATATATGTATTTTTATGTTTACATATGTTTCACATATTGTGGAAAATATGTGATTTTCAACAAAATGCAGTGAAAATGCATCATATGAACCAATACTGCAAAACAGGCAATGTAAATATTTTCACAAAAGGCAGAGTAAGTAGGAGTATGAAGGGAATATCATTCATATATATTTTCCCTAAGGCAATTGTAACTAACAACTCTGCATTTTCTTTAAAATGACTTTCACAACATAGCAATATTTACTTAAGTTAGATAACCTGTCAAATGAATCATCACATCATGATCTGTATCTCAAGTTGTTTCTTGGCATTCATAGTTGTGACTTGATTTTCATTTTGCACTCTTGATCTAATTAAGATTATACATTTTTTTATGCATTTGTGAAATACACAGGCAGTTGGAAACACACAGGTGCAAAAAATGCTCACAATGGAAGTACTGCTTAGAATTTGAAGCACTTGACAAATATATTCCTGGAAGTTATTTACATCAGATGGTAATATAACTTCTGTCCTTATCCTCTTCCCTCTTATCTGTAATTTTGTGCTTTTATCAAATTTTAGGGTTTTTTTTTTATCTGCCTGTCTTGGTTCTATTTTTATTTTGTTATAGTAGAGGCACTGAAGGTGTTGAACATCTCACATGAGAGTTGAGCAAAGACTCAAAATTCAGAAATTTATATTTCTAAGCCATATGAAGGCAGTGAAGAAGATTCAGTTCTTCCCCCTGAAAAAAGTAACATATACAATAAGATAGATTGCTTCAGGATATGGAATGGGGTATCTATTACCAAAAGCTTTTGAAACTAATTCAACAAATTTATTTTTTGTAAGATTTAAGTGTATTTGGCTTAGGTTTGGGTTGTGGAATGAATGAAATTCTCTCTAAAGGTCTTTTCTAGATTTATTTCCTCTGTTCTTTATTTCTAGTAGAGTTTGTCTTCTATTCTAGAAGTAAAGAATGGAGTTAGATGATTTGGCTGTTAGCACTTGAGCAGCCTTATACCCAGGCACTGATGATTACACACAGCATCTGCTTCGCTTCACAGATCTGAATGTAGAATTGTATGAATAAATCAACAGTTATGATCACTGAAAAAGATAAGCTACTGATACATATTTTTATCCGGTCATCTCTATACAGCAGGAAAAGGGTGTTTCTTCATCTTACATGAAATGGTTGTCCCTTAAACCATAGCCTATCCACTGTAAGGGGGAATCCAATCACTCAACACTGGAAATATATCAGAAAAAGTATTGTTCCCAATCTTTAAACCATTCTTAAAAATAAATGTGATCAAGTCAGTCTAATTATAAACTCTCCAACAAACCACAAAACAACAAACAGCAGAAACTATTCTCCAATGACTGCTTGAGAAGCAGAACTAAGGAAACCTCCTTCCCTGAAGGACCTCTTTCTAGCTCTTCTCTTCTCCTAGAGCTTGCAACTTAAAGCCCCACTTCCTTATGTGTTCCTAGCAGCCACCCCCACAATACTTTCAGCTATGTACCATAACGTCTAAGAACAATTTTTTTCTCTTTAGCTGAGCAACAGGCAGAGTGCCAAGTTCCTTGACACGTGTTCCTGACTGGCCTACCAGCCACTACCTCTTTGTTGCACCTTCCCTTTTCCCTGAGCAGGGAACATAAATGGGGATCTCTAACTTCCTACCGTTATTTTCATGGCAAATAGAAGAACTTTGATTTTTTTCTTTTTGGATCCTTTGCCTGTCTCTAAGGTATTTTTCAAACAGCTTAAGAATTTCATAGGTTGCTGAAGAAGGGAAGAAGGGAAGAAAAGGCAAAGTCAGATGGACATGCACACAGGGATTATATGGATCTTTCTTAGAGCACTAGGTTGAGGAAATCAGTTATGATCATTTCCATTTAGCTGGATAAGAAAAGGTAATAGAAGCCATTTAGCATTTTTCAAGAGGAAAAAGAAAGTCTATTTTTGTTTTCTTTCGGAAAGATCATTCTTCTCATTTTACAATTGAAAAAGAAAGCATTCAGAATAAGTCGTCTGGTCTCTTAATTCATTGTTACTGTTCAAAGGGTTCCTTGGTGCATAAAATTTGTGATCCTTTGTGACAAAGCCAAGTATGAAAACAAAGGGAGAGAAAGTCCATGGTAACCAAGCTTAGGCATAATAGAGAAAACCTCTTTAAGAACTTTGGCATTATAGAGAAAATTTTCTCAATAAAAATAACCCAAACCAGAAGTTGCTGTATTTATTCTTTCACACAAAGTAACAGTCTATAAACACCAAACAAATAAACTATTCCCTCCCTTAAAACAACGACAACAAAAAGAACCCAAGCAAAACAACATCCCAGTCTTGCTCTCCTACTTGCAGCATTTTAGTGTTTAAGCTTTACTAGGCTCAGCTGAACCTAGTAGCATCAGTGTCAGGTGACACAGCTCTAGCTATGTCACTGGCATTGGCACTGAAAAGCAAATACTCTGGCATTGGCACTGAAAAGCAATGTCAACCTTTCGAAAGCTCATGTCTTTGTTCCATTGCTGAAGCAGAAAGTATTATTTTTAGAGGGTCTCAGCCATGGGGAACTGTGGGATCTGTGCACAGTATCACACTGTATTAAATATCACTGAAGTTCAGTGTCCTATTCAATAGTCAGTATGGAAATATTGGCATGAACACTTCAGAAGTTTCAGAATAACAGTAATCTTTCCTTTTTCCATTCTCTGGGAAGTGTAGCTTGAAGTAGCTTTATTAGTTAACATTAAGAAATTATTAAAACTTAGTTCTATCCCTCTTTAACTAGAAACCTTTGGGGAATATATATATATAGGAGTATTTAAGATTATAATTGCCATTTAATGGATTGAGAGAGAGGGTTTTTTTGGTGGCATTCAATAATTACATGATTTGTTATAAATTTGCCAAACTGTGGCAAACCAGATTCCTTATATAACCAATCACTCTGTCTGCCTTTCGAGAAATTCAGTGCTCTCTTGTCTATGGTGCTCCCTTTAGCCGTATTTTTGGTTTGGGTTGTTTTTGTTATGATTACTTTATTCTTCAACTGAAATTAAACTCAGATTGAGTTTACTATTGCTAGGGAACCATTAATGCGCTAGGGAATTTTAAGAACCATAGCCATTAAATTAAATATAGCTTCACTTCCCTCAAGGAAAAATGTTGCCAATCAATTCACATCTGACATTCTTGAAAACAGCACAACAGATGACAGCAAGAATGTAAAGAACAAAGAGCTGTTATATAAGCCATATTTTGCCTGTGATTAGCTGTGCAGTACTTTATGTCTTTTCCAGCCGTGCTGGTTATTGTTGATTTCACTATTCATGCTTTTACATACAGTTTTTAATGAACTGTAGGACAGATAAAAACCACCTCACATTACTAAGTAATGTTATGCATATAACTGGAACAGAGATCATGACCTCTTGATCAAAATAGAAGAAAGGAAAAAAGAGAAGAAGTATTCATCATTCAGATGTATATTAACAGTTTGACTCTGCCTCCTCAGGCTATTTGAGCACCAGAGCATATTTACGACCAGTAGAGGGTACTAGTGCACGTACACAGAAGTCAGTAAGTAGCAGCAAAGATGGCTGCATGAGAAGCTTGGGTTAAAACCTTTAAGAGAGAGCACTGGTGTTAATTTAAAGACTTAATATCTCTTGCCAGTCTACATTATTTCCTCAGATATTGAAAAATCCTTTCAGCATCAACAGAATACGTTCTAAGTTAAAATTGTTGTGACACGCACTTCAGAAGACCAATGTTGACATCAGATAAAAGGGCTACATTCTGCTGCATTCAGTATTTTAAAGATGGATTTTCAGAGAAAGAAAAAAAAAAAAAAGCATTGGAAACACATATACCATTAGTAGCTATACAATAGTGTGAGGGTGGCTTTTTTTTTCTTTCCTATAACAACAGTGGCATACAATCAGATTTGCTACCATCAGAAATCCATAGCCCAGGTGAGGAGTTAGATGATCACAGATGTCTTACTTTTTCCACAGCTACAGGAGTTATCTCTGGACTTTGTATAATCCTGCAAATTTGAACCCTAATTCATATCCAGGCACCTAAATAAAGTTTCACTGATTTTTAAAATTGCTGAGCCATTATCCCTTACTGACAACAGTGGAAGCTGTGTAGTTCCTGTTTGACCTTGTCCCCGGATCCTTGCCCAATAATCCCAGGCACTGGAACTTGTTCAGCATTCTGCCTTCTGAGCACATTGGAACAGCTGCTATTCATTAAAATAAAAAGAAAACAAAAAACCCAGAACCTACAACTTCAATCTGAGAGGAATATCATTCCTTTTCTCTCCAAATGAATGATTTCCCTAAAATATATGTGTGTCTGGCCCAGGCCCAGGGGTTGCAATAAGTTTTCTGTGCACAGAGATATTATGGCCTTAAGATCCAATATCCTCTGCCCTATGGGGTGAGAAAAAGGAGCTTTATCCTGTTTGCACAAGGGTATATGCAGAGTGAATTTTAAGCGTTTCCATGTCATAATGTACTTATTGAAAATTTCCTGTACATAATTTTGTGAAGGCTTTTGCATATGGTAGTTTTGGTTTTCACCTTTGGAGATCTGCATTGTTGAATTCTAGGTCATCAGTCCAGATACTATTTATGCAAAGTTAATATAGATTTAATATAGGTTTAACCAATTTAGCTCTCATTAAAACGAGAACTCTTTAAGAGCTCAGAAAACTGGCTTTTCATAGAGGTTTAAAGAGGGTGAAAAAGGTTCCATATAGAATTATAAAAAACTCTCAAACAGGCAGCCACTAACTTCCTGAAATATTATATTATGAACTGAAAACATGGAGTTGGAAGGCAAGATTTTGTTGTTACTGGTTATAGTCATGGTGGCTTTGCGAAGAAACACTGATTTCTGATCAACTGAGTAGTATTCAAAACTCAGTGGAGAGGTCTGATGAGGGCGCATTCATTTACCTAAGCATATAGGTCTTGTGCCAGCTGAGATTCCTTAGGGTACATGAGATACCAGAAGGATCCCAGCGATTATGACCTAGGAGACAAAAGAGACCTGTGCCCTTTTGGAAATGCATCTGGAGGCTGGGGGTAATCCTTTATAGCATTATGGATGCCTCTAGATTTTCCCTTTCTGGCACCTGAATAGATTAATTAATTTCTAAATAAAAATATAATATTTAGCAAGTTCTAAGTTTGATATGTCAACACTTTGGATGGCAAAACCAAATATACTTTTGATGACTAATGCCAGAGAGCTGCTAGTTTTCAATAATCTGACAGTCACAATATCTTTAAAGACTCACAGTTCAGAGAGCGTAGGCCCTTTGAATGAAAGGACCAAACTCTCTCCTGTTTATGTCAGCATGTGCTGCATAGCTATGATAGAGCTTTGAACTAGGTCCAAGCTTATAATATTCCAACAACATATTAAAACCTGGAAAATCTTCCTGCAATAACAGTTCATTAGAAGAAATAGAGATTTTTACTCATGATAAGAAGATAAGGAGGAATAAAGAAAGTGCATGAAAAAAAGGTAACTAGGAGACATATTTGAAATTGGTTGTGACAAATGGCAAGCAGCCATCCTTTGGCTTCTTTTTATGTCTTGGAAGAAGTATAGCAAAGGCAAGCCAGTTCCTATAATTTTTAGCTCCACCAGAGAGCATATTTTCCATGCCTTGCAATTTTCCCTTTTCTATTCACAACTGCTTACCATCTGGGAATTTGTGGTTGTGAACAGTTAAAACTTATTATTTAAAAATATACATATACTTCACTTGAAATTAAGCTTTTCAGTAAAGTGGCAGTGTTCCACTTTTGGGTGGAATGTGGTTAGATGAATATGTGCAATGGTTGATGCTGGAACGTTGGCTCTGCACTTGGAGAGAGAGTTGGGAGTTTTGTCCAGCTTCAGAGTTTTGATTTTATGGCCAATGATTGAATTATAATAAATGTAATGAAAAACAAAAGATCTTTAACACTTCTGTGACTTCTTTCTTAATTTGTTAATTTTAAATTAATGCTTTTACAGTATGCATCATGGAATTAGTGACAGGATAGCAGCCATCTTTTCTCTAAGGTGATCACATCATTATGAAATTTGTAGAGGCACAGCTGAAGTTGCTTCAATGAATTGGGGTGGATAGAGACAGCATATGCAAATTACCATGATATACTCGGGGTTTGTGCCAATGCAGAGTTCTAGGGCTGGGAACTAGACATGCAATTCCAGAGCTGGATAATTAATAAGTATCTTGGGAATGTTTACACTACACTGGAGATACAGCAGTGTCTGATCTTTAGAATGTCTTAAATCACTATTTTAAATCCAGACCTTTTTCAGTGATTTAGATCAGAGAAATAGGTAGTTCTTAGACTATGTTCTGTCTGTGTCACTTCATTTCAACCCAGTACCTCAGTTAAAGCGACTCTCTGTCCTGGCAGACTTAGCAAAACAGTTAAAAGACTGACTTGAGCTGGAGAATGAACCCACCTTCAGGTCATTGGTCTGGAATAATGTTCAGGCAGTGTACGAGCGCTCTCCAGGATTTAAATGCCTCTATCTTCTGCTCCCTGTTCTTTCCTCTACTGACTTCATTGTCAAGATGTTTTGGGACTTTTTTTGGTGTGACTTCAGGTCTGCCTGCCAATCTATTCTTTTACACCATCTGTTTCACTAATCTCCATTACTGCCTCATCTTCAAATGTCTTCTTTCTTTGCTTCTGTTCTTGTGCTGCTGTACACCTTCTTGCCTATTTTTACTCTGCCATTCTTCAGTCAAGCATTGCCTCTTGGCAGGATATCTGAGGTCCTGCACACTTCACTGCCTTTAGCCTCTGTTATGGAGAGCATCTTGCACTCTCCTCCTTTTCTTCTGCGAAAAGACAAGATTATTTTAGAGAATCTGTCCAGATCCAGGGTGATCTCTTCACTTTTCTTTTCTCAGTAGAAAAAGTGCTCCGCCTTCCCTGCCAGTGTCACTGAACTTTTAGTCTTTGTTTTAATCACACTTTTTCTTCTGTTTTTGCAATCCGGTCTTGCCTCTTTCCTTCCAGCTTTATGTGTTTATATTGCTTCTTTCTCATCTGTCACAGCCCCTCCAACTTCTTAATCTCAATGATCCTTACAAATACCAACGTAAAATTACATCTTCCCCTTTCACTATGCTATTCTATTCTTTCCATCAATGATATATCTATCATTGGCCTTTAAGGTTTTCCATCCCCTAGTCCCCCATTAACTAGCAGCTTGGGGATATTTTCATACTCCTTAAATTATGCTTATACTGGAGTTTAGTCATGAAAGTGTCAGGCAGTAATTAATACTGCTTGCTTTGAAGAAGAGTTCAATCTGCAATGGGACAGGGGGATCAGCTATTGTTTAGGTTCCTCTTCCAGGCTGATAATTTGCATTTCATCCCATGACTCTAGGATGTGAAAACACAGAACTAAGGCTCAGCTCTGGTGCTTTCTTATTCTGTCACTCTCTCTCTTCCACCTCTTCCTCTGTCTCTGTGCTCCTTGGGTGGGGTTGTATGTTGACAAAGATACAGTGGGATATTTGAACAGTACCTAACAGCACTTGCTTGAAAATAAACCAAAGTCAAACCCAGAAGTTATGTCCTCAAATACCCTGAGGCTGTCAGAGGCCTAAGGTTCAGACTATCATGGACAAATAAGGACACAGTGTCATAGCATTAGAGAAGTGCTGGTTAGAAGCCACCCCATGAGGCCATCAAGTACCATCTCACATGTGGAGCAGTGCAAATGGCAACAGGAGATCAAGTAAGCTGTGGTTTTAGTTGATGGAGTCTCCAAGATCTGAGAGGGTGGCATTTTCTTCGTATCTGTAGTAGCTCATGCATAATCATCCTGATAGCTCTTTGCTCTACCCTATTCAGTTTCTTTACACCCTTCTTGAATTGGAGAGAGCATAAAATTGAATAGAATATGCCAAGCATATAGCTCACTGGCACTGAGTAACAGACAATCATAAATTTCCCTGATCTTCTGGTTGTGACTCCCTAATGTTTCACAGTTTTCCTTATTTGTGGTGAGAGTTCACTATTGTCCCATTTTCAGCCTTATGTTCATTAAGCACATATTTTCCACCGGGGCAGGACTGACACATAGGCTCATTCTGCCCCAGCTGCAGAGCCTGCTGCTTCTCCTTGTTGAGCTTCCTAGGTTTTCAGTTGGCCCAGGCCTGAATTTTGTCCATGTCCTTGGACTGAAGTTCTATCTTTCAGCAGGTCAGCCACTCCTCCTTTTGTAGCACCACCCACACCACAATTTAGCACTACTTTGCTAAAGGTTTGTTGAGCCAGTATACAAACAAGAAGCTGTTTCCTTCCCCCAAGATCCCCTCATGCTGTTAGCCACCCCACCTCATAAGACAAATTCACAGTGTGAAGTCCCAGCAGCTGGGGACAGTTTTGACCCTTACTTGAAATATTTTTCCCATTGAGTAGCAAAGTAGCAACAGAATCATAGAATCATAGAATAGTTAGGGTTGGAAAGGACCTTAAGATCATCAAGTTCCAACAGGGACACCTCACACTAAACCATGGCACCCAAGTTTTCATCCAACCTGGCCTTGAACACTGCCAGGGATGGAGCACTCACAACCTCCCTGGCCAACCCATTCCAGCATCTCACCACCCTAACAGGAAAGAATTTCTTCCTTATATCCAATCTAAACCTCTCCTGTTGAAGTTTGAACCCGTTACCNTTCCAGCATCACCCTAACAGGAAAGAATTTCTTCCTTATATCCAATCTAAACCTCTCCTGTTGAAGTTTGAACCCGTTACCCCTTGTCCTGTCACTACAGTCCCTAATGAAGAAGTCCCTCCCCAGCATCCTGATTGGCCCCCTTCAGATACTGGAAGGCTGCTATGAGGTCTCTCCTCACTGAGTATGAAGGATCATTTAGCCTGTGCTTTGAAGAAGAGGTATATTAGAGCCTCAGTCACATTTGGAAATTACTTTAAATTTCATCTAGCTTTAGACATTTCAAATTACGTTCATGAGGTGGTGTCTGTAGCTAATCCTTACAGGCAAGAGAGACAGGCTTCTAAAAGGCAGAATAATGCTAATGGTATCACTTAACAGGTATTTTATTTGTGTTTTGTTTCTATGGGTTTTTTCCTCATACTTATGGGATAAATTTAGCATATGTAGTAATAATGTAGATCAAGGTAAAATTACAATAAAAATAAAGATGCTCAGTATAAGCCCTATAATGTAGTTGATAAATATATACAGATCTACTTTTTTTTCCTTTTATTTCCTTGTCTTATTTTTAAGATTGTACTAATTGGTCTTCTAGCAGGTCAATTGTCAAATTAGGAAGGCACAGAGGTAGTAAAACTGAGCTAAATATAGCTGTTACTGCATCATAATACTTTGAAAAAATGTGCAAATCATGAAGCAGAAAACCAGAGAAGAATTCATAAACTGGAAGAACATATTCAGTTGCTAGGTATTGCCTTTGCTGGTAATAAGGTCGTTGAATACATGAACTGCAAACAAAATAAAAATATTGGGAAATTGCATGGATCTTCTTTACAAACCTAGGAATCGACATGATGAAGAATAGGCATAAAGCATTGAGACAGAAGGGGAAAAAAGATACAGGTATCATATAATGCTCCATGCTGTGGTTTCCACAGAAACCAGTAGTATGCAATTCCCATCTTCTACTGGTGTTTTCAGTGCAGTTATATCCACAAAAAAACCACAAACAAACCAACAAACAAACAAACAAAAAAACCCAGCAACAAAAAAAAAAAAAAAAAAA
>NDXB01006894.1:15390-29281 GCA_002631895.1 Agapornis roseicollis
AAAAAAACCAAACAAACAAACAACAAAAAACCCCAAAACAAACAAAAAAAAACCCAACAAAACCAAAACAGAACAATGCCTAAAAGTGAACCATGGCCTAGAAGTAGCCTAGGAAACAGCTAGCCGTCCTGAGACTCAGATCAATTGTGGAGCAATATCTGGCTCCCTTAGTCTTCTGGGGACATGTGCCTGTCAGCAGTGATTGCACACAGTAGAAAAACTTGTCTGACCTAATTTTCTACACACACACATGTTGCAAGAGAAATCCTACCTTGCATGTCAAGATTGCTGGAGGACTTGTCTTCCAGCACCCAGCTTTCTTTATCACACAATGAATTACTCACTGGTTGCATTTTCTCTTTATTGAGAAAATATAGCAAGAGCTAGTATTGTAATGTTTCAATAAAACCCCTTTGGAATAATGTGAAATTGTTGTGAGTTTTTGGATCCCAGGTTATGATTTGGCCAGTTAAAGGACAAAAGTTAATCATGAAATTTGGATCCAGATCTGGGTTTCAATCCTGAGCACCCTTAAACCTGAAACAGCACTGGCAGGACAGTGACTTCCTTTCAGTCAGCTCCAAATTAGCTTCACAGAGCTGCAAAGAAAAGAAGTGTACACTTAGGTCTTTAGCCAGAACCTGAAAGCACCCAGGCTCAACCCACAGGCAGATGTAAATTAACATAAGCACTTACAGAAATATGAGTTGAGAAAGAAACCTAATATTCAGCCTGGATCTCTTGGGTGAGGAACTGGAAAATCATAGACTTCAGTCAGTTTTGCCAGGGAGAAACCAGAATATCCATGAGTGTTGGTTCTTCAGAGTTGACTATATGCCTGTGTGTTACTATGGCATTGCAAAGAGGCATGTCAGTAACTTTCTATGGGTATAGGAGGCTCCTCCAAAAGGAGGGGATGCTCAGATAGCAGAGCTGCCCTTACATTCCCTCCTGCACATGGAGCATGTTGAAGCTGGTAAAGAGGCCTGGGGAGGAAAGACTGAAGGAGAGAGAGAAGTGTAGGAATGGACATGTTTTCTTCCTCCTAAGTCAGAACACCTTCCCCAGGCTGCCTCTGCATTCTAAGTAGGTTGTTTTGGCTCTTAAACAACTTCAGGTTAGGAGAAGAAAAAAGGTTGATTGCCTCTGTGCTGTGCCAGCTACCAACTCAGCCCTGGTCAGGAGCCAGCTCCATACGTCTCAGCACCCTCAGAGGATGAAGACATTGCAGCTTTCCACTCTTTTCTCACTTCTTTTGCCCACTTTAGTTTTGAAATAGTGAACTCTCAAGCTGGCTTACCCTCATCAAGAAATTTCTTACCCAGGAGATTATTGTTAGCTCTAATGACTGTTTTCTTTGTATTTGCACTTGCCAGATGTGAAACATGTTCTGATCTGTTTTCTCATTATGAAAATGCTTTCATTTATGATGCCCAGCAGGGAGACAGCTGATTAACTTCAAGTTTGTAGGTGGAATTCAGTTTTTCTTTTCCAAATATTGCAGGTCACATTTTCAAAACTACCTTGAACCCATTTCTGCCTTTAAGCACATAAAAGCTCTTCTGTGACAGTTTCAGTGAGAGATATTTTCATATGCCTGACACTTAAAAAACTATTTCTTCTGAAACTTTTGCCAGTTAGAATGTGGAAGTGTTTTTTACACTTTGATTTTTCCATAAGATTGTTCTTTAAAAAATGTTCATATTTGATGACCAAAATGCGCAGCTGGGCTTGTTATTAATTCCTCAGAAAGGGATTTATTGAAACTCTGCTTTATCACAATTAATTACCAAAAGATATTTTCATTGGGTTAGGCACCATAAACAAGATATTTTTCTTTGCGTTACAGTCTAGACAAGTGATCTGTGCACTGGATGGGGAGCTCTCTGGCGGGCTACATGCAGATGGTGTTGGTAAATAGCTCCTTTTCAACTGGTGATCTGTCACTATTGGGTCCCCCGGGAATCAATATTGCGCCTTTTTGCATCTTCACAACTGATCTGGAATATAGGATCAAGTGTACCATGACCAAGTTTTGCCTTTGACAGCAAGCTGACTGGGGAAGTGGACACTTTGGAAAGGAGAGCCATGCTGCAGGAAGACCTCTGTAAGCTGGAAGAGTAGGCTTATGAGAACATTATGATGTTCAACAAAGACAAGTGTATGGTCCTTTGCCTGGGCCAACACAATCCAAGAGTGCAGCACTGGCTGGAATGTGCCTGGCTGTGGAGCAGCTCTGCAGAAAGGGACCTGTGGGTCCTTGTGGACAACATAGTGATAGCCTGCAGCTATGGGAAAGAAATGCCAGGTTGCATCCAAAAGGGCATCACCAGCAGAGATAAAGAAGTCATTATCCCACTCTACTCAGAGCTTGCCAGGCCACACCTGGAATACTGTGTTTAGTTTTGGTGAAAAAGTTGAGTACATGCTGGAGAGGGTCCTGAGAAGGGCTACAGAGATGCTCAAAGGACAGGGAGCCTGCTGCATGAGTAAAGGCTGAGACAACTCAGTTTGTTCAGCCTGGAAATAAAAAGTCTTCAGGGAGACCTTGGTACCATGTTCCAATATTTGAAGGGTGGCTACAAAAAAGAAGGAAACTCCCTTTTTTACAGGTAGTCACATGGAAAAGATGGGGGGTGATAGGTGTAAATTAATCCCAGGGAGATTCCACTTGGACACAGGGATAAAATTTTTCACAAGAACATCAGCCATTGGAATAATCTTTCCAGGAAAGTGGTGAATTCCGCAGCACTGGACACTTTAAAGATTCAGCTGTACAGGGCGCTGGGCCATTTTGTCTATATTGTGCTTTTGCCATAGAAGTTTGGACTAGATGATCCTTAAGGTCCCTTCTAAGCTGGTATTCTAAGATTCTATTATTCATTAATCTATAATACTTCTCTAAACTCTCATCTATTTTGAGTTTGAACCTGGGCAGAGTTTGGATAAAATGTAAAACTATTTCTGAAATTTCTCAGTTATTGTCCATAACAACAAACATGAAATGTCTTCTAATTAAAAGACTGGTGTACTCAAAAAGACTCTCCAACCCTTGGTATGGAACATTAAAAAGAAATGATAGGTAACCTTTTGTATTCAAATGAATCTGCAATCTTTTGCAAGACAAATTTATTTTATAATTACCGCTCTTCTCTTCATTGCTTCCTTCGGACTGACAATTCAAAACCCAAACCAAAACAAGGGGTGGTTTTGTACTTGCAAAACCAAAACATAATGCCTGAGGTTTTGCAAAAGAAACATAGTCCCTGGCTCATTCTATCTGAGCTAAATTTGATAAAACACAGTCATTTAAGTGACTCAAACAAAACACTTCAAGTGTAAACTTGCAACAATCAATTACAGTACTAGAAGATCTTCCTCAGGTCCTTCCAGCCTGCATGATTCTATGAAATGGTGAAGGAGTTAAATTTTACTCAGAGTCACTAAATCAGAATATCAATAATATTGCAAGAAAAAGGAGGCATATAAACATAGCCTTGCACTACATAGCAGATTTCCAGTAAATTTGAACTGGTTAAGAATAAGAAAGAAACAAGAATAATAGAAAAAGTATTTAAAAAAAGAAAATGAAGAAATTCCAAAATCACCATATAGGTGTATGAGATAACTCATACAGCAGCAATATGTTGCTTTTCCATAGATTTAGTCCTTTTAACATATTTTATATATATGAAGATTTTAATAATATGTTTGCATTAATAGTTCACTAGCTAACAGCTACCTGTTGACATGCTTTTTGTACGCTGACACCATATCTACAGTTTTCTATACAGTTATGACAGCTATGAACCGAGCCTGTTGCTAATAAAGATTATAACATAAATCTTCCATAATCAGCAGTCAATGCTGCCTATTTACTGCTAATGTGACCAAGAAAGTGAGGGCAGCAGATGCGACATTAAGGACTCATGAAGTGCTTTCAAAAAATCATCTTAGGCCTTTTTGACACTCATTCTTAAATTCTTTATACTCTATTGAATATTCTGTATTTTTGTTCACATGTTACTGTGAATGCTTCTTTTCTATAGTATTTAGAAATACGGAATGTTCTGGTTAATATTTTAAGTAGCAGAAGTGTAGCATCTTCATACTAGTATAAAAACATACATAAAAATCCGTGTTGATTCAAAGAACTACTGATTTTAAAATAAAATAGAAGCAAATCCAGCAGAATTGAAGTTATTATACCTTAGATCACTTCACCATTTCCTGATAATAACTGGAATAATCAGAAATAATTGTTTAATTTATTACTTGGATTGCTTGATATTTTTCATCTGTCTGGCAACTTAGATATGGCTTTGAAGAATCACATAAAAGAATCTATTTAGCATTCAACTCACACAGCAAAAATCTCCTGACACTAGCATTATTCTTTTTATGACTGTTTTGTTCCAGAGTAGTTTGGTCCTGTTTAATGAAAGCATAAATGGAATAGTATCATTAGTGGTTACTATAAATTACCCACCTATTAAATATATTTTCCATAGGATTGAGAGACAGAAATGCAAAGGCTTTGAACTCTTAAGAGCCAACCACTACATGGGATAAGCCTTTATAAAGTATGCAGTCTGCAGTCAGGAGAATACCACCAGGATAATGAAAGATGAATGGTTTTGAATAGAAGAGCAGTTCTGATTAAAGAATCACATTTGATTTTTAAAATCCTAGTCCTGGAAAGATGTTAAACATCTCTTTAGTTTTGAGCCATGAGTTCTTCTTGTTAGTTCAATGTATGTTCTTACAGATAAATTGTCTAAAGTTTTAATATTGTCTTTGGAATTAACTGATGATTATCATCATACTTGTTAGGAAGAGAATAAAACACGTGTTTTCATTAGAAATGGTCTTCTCTACTGCTAAGAATTTAAGTAGTCCAGTTTTGGATGAGATTTCATGGTACAGTTAGACTGAGATTCTCTGCAAATGGAAAAGAAGTGGTATTTACAGTACCACTCAGTTTTGTCAGCACAGTTTTGTTAAGAAGATATGCTAGTTATAGATGTATATGTGTAAGCACCTACAACCACTGCTAAAATCTTCACATGTATTTGGTGTTCCTTCAGTATTATCCCATCTGCTGTCATCTGGTGTATAAGAGCATCATATAACTATAAAAATAATAACTAAAAACTTCAACATTAAACTCAGTTTGAAATTAGTTTGGAAGGAAAGATATTGGCAGCCACTTCAAATTGAACTCTATGGAATTAAACGAGAAATTCCAAATACTATTTGTCAGCAAATTTATGATTAAAAATAACTTTCCTGTACACAAGTTATGTACAGGGGGATTTACTTAGTTGTAAAAGTAATTGCTCAGTTTCCAATACAATTCATCATTTAGCGCATGCCCAGTGAATACAAGTACCTTCTTTTGTTTTCAGTTAAAATCTCTCTGGTTTATTTATTACAGTAGGCCAGGTTACCTTTTTAGCTTTGATGGTGAAACAGAGGAAATACTTCATCTCATTAACATTATCAATTCACTACCTGTAAAGAAAATAGGTTGGGTTTTTTTTGTTTGGTGGGATTTTTCATTTTGTTTTGACTTGGTTTGGTTTGTGGGGTTTTTGGTTTGTTTGTTTTGGTTTTCTTTTTTTTGGGGGGGAGGGATGGGCAGGGGAACCCTCATTAACTAAATTGAAACCTGTAGCTTTGGAACCCATCTGTCTGCCTGGTGGGCTTCCAAACTACCCAAGTGCATCAAGGGTTTTACAGCATCTCTGGAATTTGCACTCTTTCTTTCTGTTGCCACATGTTCATTTGTATGAAGCATGTCAAAAAATCCCCAAAGGGGCTGAGTTAGCTGTTGATAACTCTACTAGGCAGTCAGATAGATTTTATTGGTAGAATTCCAAGAGAGCAACATCTCATATGTTACCTGTACTGTAAACACAAGAAAAGGGACAAAAAGATCACAGTTGTTTTATATTAATGCCTTTCTACTCTCAGATGTAGTCAGTTGTTACTGTGTATTTTCTTGTACTTCAAAGAGCTTTATTTTGGATACATTTTGGTTCCCCATTGCTTTTAGGGTTGAAATGTTAGGATGCATTTCCTGTGAATGACAAAATTCTTGGGCTAAGGAAAAGCTGGGTGCAGCACTGAAACCACATCTGTGAATAGCATTTCAGACAATATGGACAATACTGCACATGCTGAGATATGAAGAGTGGAAAACATGAACATAATTGAGAATAGTTCAGTAACAGTCTGAGAAAAATTTGTTAAAGTCATTGTCTGATCAGCAGCGTTGAACAAAGCATCTACCCAAAATAGTTTTTGTGATGTAGTTTTGGGGTTTCTTACCAAAACCACAACTACTCTTGTAGATCAGCTTGAACATTGGACTGCGTAAAATTAAAACCAGTAAAAAATTCATATGCCATTCATATTGATTTGGAATCATAGAATCATAGAATACTTAGGGTTGGAAAGGACATTAAGATCATCTAGTTCCAACCCCCCTGCCACAAGTAAGGACACCCCACACTAAACCATGTCACCCAAGGCTTCATCCAACCTGGCCTTGAAGAGCACCAGGGATTGAGCATTCACAACTTCCCTGGGCAACTCATTCCAGTGCCTTACCACCCTAACAGGAAAGAGTTTCTTCCTTATATACAATCTAAACCTCTCCTGTTTAAGTTTGAACCTGTTACCCCTTGTTCTGTCACTACAGTCATAGAATCATAGAACAGTTAGGGTTGGAAAGGACCTTAAGATCATCTAGTTCCAACCCCCCTGCCATAAGCAGGGACACCTCACGCTAAACCATGTCACCCATCCCTAATGATAAGTCCATTCCCAGCATCCCTGTAGGCCCCCTTCAGATACTGGAAGGCTGCTATGAAGTCTCCACACAGCCTTCTTTTCTCCAGACTGAACAGCCCCAACTCTCTCAGCCTGTCTTCGTATGGGAGATGCTCCAGTCCCCTGATCATCCTCATGGCCCTCCTCTGGACTTGTTCCAACAGTTCCATCTCCTTTTATGTTGAGGACACCAGAACTGCACACAATACTCCAAGCGAGGTCTCACAAGAGCAGAGTAGAGGGGCAGGATCACCTCCTTCGACCTGCTGGTCATGCTCCTTTTGATGCAGCCCAGGATACGATTGGCTTTCTGGGCTGCAAGCACACACTGAAGCCGGCTCATATTCATTTTCTCATTGACCACCACCCCAAGTCCTTCTCCACAGGGCTGCTCTGAATCTCTTCTCTGCCCAACCTGAAAACAAAAACAAAACTAAAAAAAAACCAATAAAAACCACAGTCCCCCACTACAAATTATGCAGTTGAGTTTTCCGCATTTGGGGAAATCATGAGGGTCAGCACACCCGCAGGGCAAGGATGAACCTCGTCCTGGGAAAACCACCTGCTTGATCATGCTGTCTCCCCTGCCAGGTAAGTAAGGCATAACTTATGCCTTAAGGCAAAACTTATGCCTTGTAAGACATAATAGAATTGCCTTACCTTTGAAATTGGCCCTGAATGTAAGTGGATTCTGGTCTAGATTTACTCAGGTGCTTTTAATGATTTTGATGATTCCATATGCATAAAACCCTCATAGGCATGTCTTAACTAGTTAGTTAAATGAGTAGATTCATGGCAGGTTTGTTCTACTGAGGGAGCTCAAAAAATTGGTGCAAAATAGTGTATCTGGTCCAGTGAATCTTAAATAAATTCAGAACATACAGTTACATACAATTAATATAAACAAAATGCAGGATACGCTGCCCTAAGTTTTGTGAAGTAAACTGAAAAATAACTCATGCAGCACTGTGCAATTCAGTCTTCATTTCTTGGCAACAGCAATTCTGATGGTCTCTTTACTGGAAACAAATGTTGCGTCAAGACAAATTGGATTCCTGGTGAGTAAGAATTAAGTCAGTGCTAGCCAGTTAAGTAAAATGAAATTTTTCCAGTCTGATACTTTTTACTGATTCAGAAAATGGTTTTCAGGCATAACCTGGATATGACATGCTCCAGGAAATATTCAGTACCAACTGAAACTACAAGCACAAGGCATATCTTTTCTTAGAGGAACAATAATAGTCTTTTATAATATACTGACATTCATTCACACAGGTGGCAGGGTACTTCATTAGCAAGCTATGCTACTAACAAGCAGAAGAAGGAATTTTGTAAAGTATATCTCCAGGAGTATAATAGCTAACCCTGGTGAACAGGATTTTCTTCTTCACAAGACTCCCTTCCCTGCCCTGATCCCTTCATGGCACTGTCTCAGGGAACATGCTAAGTCTGTGTGTCACAAGTCACTGCTCATACAGAATTTGTTCTGATGAGATTTTGTGACTACAGATACCCATCATTAGTTGGTCCTCCATGAAATAAACAGCACAAACCATAGAAAACTATTTACTTTTGTAAAATTCTGCTGCACGGTTAGAAAAAATGACAAAGGAAATATAAGAACCTGGTATCCTAATTCCTCTGTGTGTTTGCAGCCTCGTTTATGATGTTCCTTCATTACCATTATTACTTTTGATTTACCACAATAAGTGTAGCTTTTGACACTGAGCTGAAGTAGTGCTTCCAAGCTGTCTGTCATCTGAACATGTCTAAGAAAAAATATCTTTTTGGGCAGTTGGGGTAGTTGCAATTTCCACTTCGTAGAAAGTACCTTCCTCAGATTTAATACTTCTACAAATAACACATTGACAGAAGATTTACATGGATGTGATAAACCTTCCATTGTTTTGTAACAGATGTGACGAAGTGTGTTGATGAACAGAAGTTGTGGAGGACACTTGCTCGTTAAACTCTATTTAAGCATGCGTTTGTCAGTTTCACTAAACATACGTTTTTGCTCTAAATGTACTGGAGTAATGTGAAAACATACAGTCCAGTGACTTCTTTGTAATTGCATAATATTTCTATTTTAAAAACAAGAATAAGAACAATTAAATTAACACTGTGACAATTTAAAAATCTGAAATTTCATTGTCATGATGTCATAGTTTAAACTGAGTCAGCCACACACTCTCTCTCACTCCCCCCATTTCTTCTCCCTGGCTCTGGGAGGGATGGGGAGGAGAATCAAAAGAATGTAACTCCCATAGGTTGAGATAAAAACAGTCCAGTAACTAAGGTATGACACAAACCACTACTGCTAATAATAATGTTAAGGGAAATAACAAGGGAAGAGAATACAACCACTCACCACCTGCCTACCAATACCCAGCCTGACCAGAGCAGTGGTCTAACCCTTCCAGGTAACTGCCCCCAGTTTATATACTGGGCATGACGTGCTGTGGTATGGAATACCACTTTGGTTAGTTTGGGTCAGGTGTCCTGTCTCTCCTTCCTCCTGAATTCCCCTCCTCCCTGGCAGAGCATGAGACTCAGAAAGTCCTTGATCAGAGTGAACATTATTGAGTAGCAACTGAAAATATTGGTGTTATCAGTGCTGTTCCCAGGCTGAAAGTCAAAAACACAGCACTACACTAGCTACTAAGAAGGAGAAAAAAAATGACTGCTACTGCTGAACCCAGGACAGGTAGTTACAAGTAAACCAGTAGCAACTACTTATCGGGTTTCAGATCAGGTAACTGGAAACATGCAACATGCAGGCATTTCCAGGGCACGAAAGCTGGCTGAATAAAACAAAAACAAGGCCAGATTGGATGAAGCCTTGGGTGACACGGTTTAGTGTGAGGTGTCCCTGCTTATGTCAGGGGGGTTGAAACTAGATGATCTTAAGGTCCCTTCCAAACCTAACTATTCTATGATTCTACAAAAAGCAGCAACAGAACACAAAACCTTTAATTGGATGGAGGATACAGGCCATTTGAAACATATTTTTGAAATGTATCAAATAATTTTCCTAATAACACATACCAGTTTATGTGTTTCAAGGACTTCTGTTTCTTTATGGCAGATGTGATGTGAAGTATGAAAAACATGAAGTATGTGGAAAAAGAAACAGATACTCTTTTATCCTAGACTTATTCTCCATCTGAAACTATAATCCACACTCAGAACAGTGACTTTGTCTCTGGAAGCTACTTAGAGTGCTATGGTTTAAAGAAGAGTCATTTGCATGAAAAAATTTTAAAGTATAAATTTTATGTGACAAACTAGCATAGTCAGATGTTGTAGAGAGTCTGCCACTAGAGAGAGGCTGAGTCTATAAGGAAAGGATTTAAAATGTTAACCCTAAGTTACCCAAGGACGACATAAACTGTGACTGTCACAGGAGTGCCATCGGCCATGTGTCAGTACAAGAACACAACAGATATTGATCCAGCCACAGTTACTTTAAGGCTATAGGAGCTTAGTTTCCAGCTCTGAACTGAGCCAGAAGAAACAAAGAAGGATGTGCTGAAGGATCGTTTATAGGTTATACCTGTCAGCCAGCATGGTGTGGTGCAACAGAAAAAAACAAATGCCATGAATTGCAGCATAATACCAGGTAACTGTTGGGTCTTCTTGTATAAGTGCAACCATTGTTATTCTATAGATGCAAACATCCAAGTAAGTCTAAACTGATAACAGAAGAGAGGAAGATATTTTAAAGAGTTCTATTTCTAAGTTTTGTGCAAGTATTATAAAAAAGTTTGAACCAATATATTATGAGAGATGAAAGTATAATTTGCTTACTATACGCAAAAGACTGTGTATATTGCCTATGTACCTGTACATACCTATACTTGCAGATGCTGCTGATCATGTTTATGTCTAAGTCATATCTTGAAGCCTTATGTGACATTCAGTAAATGGTCCTTGTTCTCATGTTACTTCTCCCTCACATTGAATGGGTGAAGAGTTAGAAATCTCTTCTTTGTGCAGTGCATGTTAAGCTATGCAGAAATTTCAGTGCCTACACCTGGGCTCCTCTGTTAGTGCCTTTCAGCTAAAACAGTGGTGGGAGCTTGTCTTTGTTCTATTCCAGTGCAGCAGAAAACAAGCTCATTTAAATCACAGGTGCCTGACTACTGCCTACACTCTAAAAGGCAGTGGAAGAAAAGCACTTGCTGTGGTTTCAGAGTTAATGCAATTGTAAATGCACACATATTATTGATTTTTTTTTTTTGTTTTCCTTGGCACTGTAAAAAAAGACGTGGACTCACAAGCAATTGCAGTTGAGAGGCAACCACCTTCTAGCAGTACTTTGTTCCCAATTGCATCTTACTTTAAACACATCAATGAAGAGTGAGTGCAGCAGACCCTGGACTTAGAGAACAATTGAAATTGTGCAAAGTATGCTTATGTGTGTATGTTTGAATCAGTGAGTCTTCAATAAACAGAAAAATCAATAAACCTAACAAAAAAACATAGAGGCAAATATAAATATTTCTAAGCAATCATCCAGTCATCTTCCATTGAGTTTATTTGCTTCTACAAAGGGAATGGCTTCCATTGCGAGTATGAAATGCAAGGTCAGGCTTTGACAATTCAGCTCTCATTGGATCTGAGCCACTACATACCAGCAGGTAACTTGACCCTGGAGAAATTAAGTGCCAAGTTTAGAGGTGACAGAGATTATGTTGCTTTCATAGCCTTACATTTTTTTGGTTTTGTTTTTTTTTTTTTTTTCCCTCGTAACCATTTACAAAATCCTACCTCTCATTTATCTTGTTGTTACGGACTTCAGTGATTAAATCAAAAATTTCTGCCAACTGCTATGGGTAATTTCTGCTACTATTTTTGGCATCTCTGGACTTTTCCCAAAATATACTATTTTGCTTTCAACTGCAAGTGTTTTTGAAAGAGAAAGAATTTCATTCTTCAAAGGTTAAGTTTGTCACTTCTTTTTTTTTTCCACTTTAAACAGGTTTTAGAACGGACCTATTGGAAAATTACTTTTATGGTTACCAACATACAGAAACTTAGAGCTCTGGAACGATTACAGAAAGTTAAAGAAATAAAAAAAAAAAACAAAAAACACCACAATTTATAAAATATAGGTCTGTAGAGGCAACAAAGAGCACAAAAGTGCTTAACAGTCATTTTGAGTTGATATTAAAATCCTGTATGTGGTTGCCATTTATGAAAAAACATATTGAGCCAATAAAAACAACTATATGTCAGTAACATAAGTGGATTGCCAGCAACATTCAGTGCTCATCAGAAGAAGTTGTGTTACAAAATATTTTATGAGAAATGGAAAGCCTATTCTGTGCTTTCCATGCTTTTACTGCAGAAAAGTAGCACTAAATAAAAGCGGACTTAAGGAGAGATTTTTTTTGTCACTGCAGTATTGTAATTGAGAGACAAATCTGAATTTCCAAAGCTCTTAAAGGTGACACCTTCCAAAAAAACCCCAGAACTCTGAAGGTTATACATCATTCATGGCATTATTCTTGTTCATGCTAAATGAACAAGATGCAAAAAACCCATTCCTTTTTTACTTCAAAAGGTTAAAATGGTAAATGTTTCAATGACCAGCGTTCATCAAGTAGGAAAGGAGGAAGCCTTCATAATTATTTCTCTCCATAAAAGTTGTTCCCAGCCCCTCCTGAACTTTATATGTCTTTTCAATACTTATTTTCCTCATAACTGTAACATAACAAACATTGATCAGGCTGGGACTGACAGAAAGGATTTTTTTATCTTCATTTTCCATGTCTTTGTGCAATTACTTGAAAAAACGTGCTGCATCTTCCAGTTATCCATCTTGGAAAGCACTTTGATTTTTCCTAGCCTTACCATCTGCTACAATTCTTCCTCCCATTGAGGATATATATATTTTGAATTATGGCCCCTTAATTTCATCCCAGAATTAATTTTTTCCTAATTGGATCTTATGTAATTATTTTCTGCCTGTGTTTCCGCTCTGTTTTTACACCTTTGTATCATTCCTCCACATATGCCAGTTAGGGTAAATTACTATCATCTGCATGCTGTTTGTTCTCTTTTGGGGATCATAAATGAAGAAGATAAACAAGAGCAGATGTACCATTATTAGACACCTCTCTATGATTCAGTGTGTTGCTGTTTATCATTACTCTATGTTTACAGTTATTTAGCCAGTGTTCACAGCCAAGCACATTTGCATCAAGTGAGTATTTCTAGTAGGTTTGCATCAGAGTAAGTATAAAATGTTAAGGAAAACAGCAACCTCACAAACAGCTCTCTCCTGAGTACTGTAAGTTCCTGTTTGGAAGGCATGTAAACAACAACTCAAGAACTTTTCTGTTCTTCAGGTGGTCCTTGAGCAAAAGGAAGTCTCAGCATTTCACTTATTGATTTGTTGAAACTTTTCTCTATCAGACATATAAGAGATAGGAACATTTTGGAAGGTGATTCATGTTTTCCATAGTTATTAAAGAGAGTTAAAATGAAATGGGCATGGAGAAGTGAAGAATGAAAGAATTCTAGACGAATGGCCTGATGTAGATATCCATCTTTGAAACACAGTCTGTTCATTGCTAAAAATAAGTAAGATACCGGTCACAAAAGATAAAACAGGCAACACACAGAAAAATTACATTATAATCTGCAAGAACTGGAAATAAAGCACAATGTTTGGACAGTGCTTGTGAGCTACTAACTTTTCTCTGGATGAAAGTGGGAGGAGAAAAGAGAAATGTTTGCTTTAATTGAAAGTGAGAGTAAAGCTAAGCAGCTAGGAAATGTCAATAATAGGAAAAAGAAAAAAAAATATAAAGAGACAAAATAGATAAGTAAAGAGGCTACCATCTGAGTGTGGGATTTTTTTGGGTTGAATTAGAAAACTGTTAGATGTCTATTTCTTTTGAGAAGGGAAATGACAGAAAAGATATCTCTCCTTTCACCAGATGGGAGAGAAAATGAAGAACAACTCAGGAAATTGGAAGCTGAAAATATTTGAATAGTCCAGGATACAGAGGAGAAAAACTGATTTTTTTTTTTTTTTTTTTAA
>NDXB01006894.1:29394-39426 GCA_002631895.1 Agapornis roseicollis
TTTTTTTTTTTTTTTTCAGAAAGGATTACAACAAAGTCCCAAAGCAGATATGGGGAGCCATTATAGCAGCCTTCCAGTACCTAAAGGGGGCCTACAAGAAATATGGAGAGGGCCTTTTTACAAAGGCACCTCTCTGTGATAGTGGTGAGGCACTGACACAGGTTGCTCAGAGTTGTGGATGCTCCATCACTGAAAGTGTTCAAGGCCAGGTCAGATTAGGGTTTGAGAAACCTGGTCTAGTGGAAAGTGTTCCTGCTCATGGCAGGGGGGTTGGAACCAGATAATCTTTAAGGTCCTTCCAACCCAAACCATTCTACAATTCTAGAATTACCTCAAGTGTGTTTCCATTGTTTTCCATAGAACTATGCTGCTTGTCTTAACTCAATATTTAGGGGTTTTGCATTCAATCACGATTTTAAGTAAAAATCTTACATTCAGGTTTGTCAGTTAGTTTAAATTACGGAAGTCTTAGAATGACTAGGCAATTGTCAGGAACTGTTCAGCTGATATTTTAAAAAATAAGTTTGCTTGGTAGAATAAACTAATAATGACCAGAAGACTCACTGGACAGAGGCTTTTAAAACACTGAGTTGAAAGAAAGAATATGAACTGTAGTGTTGTGATTTTCCAAGTGTATAAGTGAAGGTCTTCATTCATTCTACTACAAGTGTAATACTTGGAGCACATGGAGTTTCGTTAAGAGGACTTGACCTAGGACATTTATCTTCATCATTTCAACATTATAGCCCACATACAAAACAGTTTGAAAAAAATAGCAGGAAACATTTGTAAAGCAATATCAACAAACTGTGACCCTTTGTGTTCCCCAGACACTAGTCTGATAGTGGAAAGATGGCTGTGGGATTTACAAACAAAATGAAAACTGGCAAGGATATCAAAATGTATCCCTTTTAGGCAATTTGCCTCTTCCTCTAGGCTCATAAAAGTTAAATAACAACCAGAAACTTGCTATTTGTGACAAACAAAAGAGAGCTGACTAACTTGATGCTGTAGGAGTGACCTTACTTTTCAGTGTCTACCCCTCATATTAGGTTCACTTCAGGTACAGGTTGTATAACTCCAGCTTCTGGCTCCATCTACCCTGCTGGTTAACAGATGATATATATATATGTTTATCTAACTGTAGCCTTTGAAATTATACCACAGATTGGTATGCTGAACAGAAGTGGGTAAAGAGCCAAGGGTGTGGGCAATTCTTCTGCCTACACCCTTGTAGTTTTAACATTTGGGAAAAGTTTTTGCTCTTTGATGAAGAGAAAACAATGCATTTGTTTTGGGATGACAGCTTAAGGCTCATTTTTTACATATGAATTTCATCTCAGCAATATTTTGGCTTCTGATATTTTAAGCAAAATTGACTTGGCTTGAAGTGGATGTTGACCTTATGAGGGATCAAGTCAGCCTTCCTGTTGTTACTTGCAGTGAGCACGTATTTTCTCTGTCTCTTGATACTCAGTTAGGATTTTCCTTACTACCACTGTAATGAGAGGGGTTTGTTGGGGGTCAGTGTTGTGATTCTAACCTACGAAAATCAAAGTTTACTTGAAAAACATTGACCACGTTATTCATCTTTCTTTCTGATGTTTAAGGAAATTATGGAGGTTGCTTATGGGGAACGTGATAAAGTGTTGGCAATACTTAAACTACATAGTTTCATTGGTTAGTGAGAGTTATAGATACAATTATAGATTACTTCTGCTTACTACATAGAGAATTTGTGTTGAAATAAGAAAGTGGGAAAGGTTTGTAGAAGCTATCTAAGCTCCAGCAAAAGGCCTACCAGTCATTTGGACTCTTGTGGGATAGATGGTGGAAAGGCTGAAGCCCTGGTGGAAACTCCTCATTGCAACACACCACAGCACACATAAAACTACTGTGGCTTAGTAAGTGAATCACAACTTTCTAAACCTGAATATTCCAGAAAGTAGTGCTAACTCTATGCTGTGTGCCAATAGAAAGGGATTGGAAAAAGATATTTTGTCTTCAAGGGGTTAGAATGTTTTCTACAGCCTCCTAGATGGCCCTAGGTTAGTTCAGAAATCAATGTGCTCAAAAGAAGTAACAATGTCTTTTTAGTTCTGCAGTTAAATAGTGATAATAGCTTGTAGCCATCCATTTGTAGAGACAGCAGAATATACACTAATATACACAATCTGGACTTTTTATAAATTAGAAATATTCTTTGTATCTGCTTGATGGCTATAAATATAATTTGCAGAACATAGGCCACCTCCATTTTTCCTGGAGCAGAAATCCAGAACAGAGACCCATTAAAGCAGTTCCAGGCAGTACAAAATTCCCAATTTCCTCTCTGTGCAGATGAGGAAAGAAGAGGAACAGCTGAATACCAAACCTGTATAAAAATTTCCTTGTTTCTTTGATCTAAATGTAGTCACTGGATCACTGGATGTCTGAACTCAGGGGCATTATTTTCATCACAAGCATTTCTCTTTGGAGAAGTAGCAAAAGAAATACACATGCAAGACACAAAACACCAGAAGTTTCCACAGAGCTAAGTTTTTCCCAGGTACTGGGAATTGCCTCAGGGTGCAATAATCCTTCTGAAATCCCTAAATCCCAGGTCATTTGTTGAAGAACTGTGTCTTCTGGCCTTGCTAGTGAAGGGGGAAAAGCCTTGTTTGGTTAAGCAATCTGAGCGAAAATACAGAAAGCCAGCTAGCACTTACCCCAAATAAAGAAATTTAGTCAGCGATTCAAGAGAATATTTTAATTTTCTGTGGAGAAACTTTCCATGACCTTTTAACCATTTCTGAAACCAAATTGTTATGCAATATGTCATTACTATAAGTGATAAACAATGTAAACCGTTTGCTTTAAACAAGGTTTTGCTGGAAAACATTAGAAAAATAATTAAAAAAAAAAGTGTAAAAATTATTTGAAAACCAGATTATTTCAAAAGCACCCATTTATTAATTCCAGCAGCTTTCTGTGTTTGTGTTTTGAACCAGCAGTTTCCAGTAGAGAGTATTTCAGGGAAGAGAAAGCCCTCTTGTGAAGATGGCAGGCAGAAGCAGCTGTTTGACTTGCTGTCACAGCTTGGAGATGAAGTGTGTGGCAGAGCCCAGCTGTCTGTCTCAAGTTGCATGAGTGAGTAAACGCCAGTGTGGCTTTGGCACCTGTAGAGAGTTTATTCCTTCTGGAGTTTGTTTGCTCTCTGTTTCAAACTAAAGGCATCTGCAAAAATGCATAGCTTTGTTGTTCTTTATAGGTACAGTTCATTTAGAGACAAGTACTTAGAATAGAGAATAAAGAACAGAAGAACAGGACTGCACAAAGGAAACTTAAAAGATTCCCCAGCCATTCCCCCCCTCAAGTTATCTCTATGGCTGGAGGAAAGAAATGGTTTTTCCTGCTCACTATCTAACTTTCTGTGGATGTTTGCCAGCCTGTTGTCTTTCTGCTGGCATCTGCTTCAGTCAAACTTCTTTCCAGTCTCTTCAAGCTTTAAAATCAATTTTCATCATTTATGCAGTTTAATCCACTCAAGTTATCTATACCAAGTCAGACAGGATGGTTTGCTCTCTATTATTAAGTCAACTTTTGCAGTTTCAATTACTTTGAAGTAATTTATACCAAATGTCTTACTTTTGAGACCTTGCTGCGTTTTTTTTCTCTTGGTTTCTTTAAAGAGCTCTTCTCACTTCACTATTCACACTATCACAAGAAGACAACCATAACCAAAAGATACAGTCAACCACAGCCTACTTCGTCATGCAGTGTCTGAAAGCAATGTTATTTTCTCTCCTTTAACCTCAAGTAGCTATATCTTTGAATATCTCATAAGGGCTGTACAGGACAATTCTTACTGCCGCAGTGCCAGTCAGGTCTACATCACTTAACAAAAATTACTTATGGTTAGCTCTTAGGCCCAACTTTTAGCATGTGTAATGTTACAAAATTTGCTGTGAAAATTTCACAACCAAACTCTGCCAAGACCACAGCAGTACTGAGTGTACTGTGGAAAAGATCACACCATCATGAGTTCCACAGAAAAGTTTGACTCTAGTTTCTCCTCAGGCCCATTGTCTTCTGCTTTTACCAATACCTGTCATGAGACTAACCTGGCTTTGCTTTTCTTCAGACATCCCTCCTCTTAAGCCTTCAGCTTTCCTGTTTCTTAACTTTCCTGCAGACAGCCATCACTCCTGCTACTTGTCAGGGTTATGCTTATTATCTGCCTGTCAACATGCGAAAGTGCTTGAGACTTAGCAAGTTATGAGGCTTTCTTTCCATCACATATCAATCAAGAAAGTTATGTTTACTGGAAAATGTCAGTGGAAAGAGTACTGAGCTAGACAGTGGCCTGTGAATTACTTAAATTTAAGAACTGGTTTTCTAAAAAGTATCCATTTTTAACCAGCTTCTCCCCATGGGGAAGAAGAAATCCAGACTTGCTGTTTGCTTTGTTATACAAACCAGAAGTACTGTATATAAATATATATATATTCAGTATTTTACAATGCACAATGCAGAATTTTTTTTTGAAGGAGGGTAGGAACTGGCAACAGATGGACTGAGCACCTTGCTTATTTGAGATAAACAAGAACATTATTGTGACATTTTTTTATCACTGTCATCTGCAAAGGGAAGCGTTCCTTTTACATTATGCAAAAAGCACTCCAAGTGCGTTTCTTGCTTTCTGCCACTCACTGGGTAGAGAGCCAGAGGAACAAATGCAGACTGAAAAGAAGGAAGCATAGAGGTGATGGTTAAAGGGGCAAACACTTGTAACTAGGACAGTGTTGCGAATACAGATTATTTCACTGATATGTGTTGGATTTGTACCCTCTTTTTTTCTAGAGCTGTCAAAGGGGTGCATTTCACATCTGTGTCTCCACAAAAGCAGTTCAGCAGGCTTGGTTCATTGCTCAGTTTTGCTGGTAGAAAATGCAGTTTGAGTTGTTGACAAATCCATGCTGTTTCTTCTTCTCCTTCAAATTAACATTATTTCTGAAATTAGGAACAGTTGTAATAGGACTGTTAGATTCTGATGAATGTTAATGAGGAAGAGTGGTTTCATTTGCTTAGTTCATTTCAGCTTCAATCAGGGTCTCACTGCTGCTATTTAATGCCTCTTTGGTGATCTAGCAAACTTTGCTGTTGTCTCTGTGTAGTGTCCAGTGGACCTGCATCTGCATCATTCACTGCCATTAATCCTAGAACTGTCTTTAAAGTAAAGTGAATTTAAATGACTACCTCCTTTGTGTTTCACACTTTTAGTTACTTCTATATAGACTGAAGAATGGCAAAATATGACAAATGCTACTGTAGGAACTATTTACTTTGACCTGTCTATTAAATTGCTGTTCATTTTGGCTCTTTGCTACATAGGTGATCCCTCAGACACAAGGTTTAGGACTGGATGAGACATAAAGTTTAACAGCATGTTTTACAAAGATGAATTCTCATTGTTGCCTGAGTGAAGATAAAAAATGACCCTTTTTCTGGAGTACCGGAGTGTTTCTGAAAATAAATTGAAGGGTTTTCATCTTTGGACAGCCAAGTCGGCCTGACATGAGGTCATATACTACAACACACTGTTTTAGGAAAGGATGTAAATGTGCCACAGAAGAGAAAAATTGTATGTATCCTCCTTCAGCTTCAGCCTGGGGAAGAGAAGGCTGCGTGGAGACCTCCTAGCAGCCTTCCAGTATCTGAAGGGGGCCTATAGGGATGCTGGGGAGGGGCTCTTCATTAGGGACTGTAGTGACAAGAAAAGGGGTAAAACTTCAACAGGAGAGGTTTAGATTGGATATAAGGAAGACATTCTTTCCTGTTAGGGTGGTGAAATGCTGGAATGGGTTGGCCAGGGAGGTTGTGAGTGCTCCATCCCTGGCAGTGTTCAAGGCCATATTGGATGAAACCTTGGGTGCCATGGTTTAGTGTGNTAAGGAAGACTTCCTGTTAGGGTGGTGAAATGCTGGAATGGGTTGGCCAGGGAGGTTGTGAGTGCTCCATCCCTGGCAGTGTTCAAGGCCATATTGGATGAAACCTTGGGTGCCATGGTTTAGTGTGAGATGTCCCTGCTTCTGGCAGGGGGATTGGAACTATATGATCTTAAGGTCCTTTCCAACCCTAACTATTTTACTATTCTATGATTCTACCTATCTTTATATATCGTGCATGTGCACAGGCACACCTTCATACAAATGCAAAGAGGAAAGGGATGTTATTGCTCCAATTTATAATTTAGGGGTCATATCAAAACTAGATGAATGCTTTTGTTTGCAAATAATTTCATCATTTTTTAAAAAGATGAAGTGTAAATTTGCTTCATAAATTAATGCAGTGGGAGGGTGAAGGAAGAAAATCTGCCTTACAGTTTCTATTCAGTTGTAGATATTGCTATTGTTGTTGCTGTTGTTTCTCAAATGTATGTACTATTTATTGTTCTGGATTTCCTGTAAATTAAATTTCACATTTTGAAACAGAGCTATTTCAGATTAATAAAATAAACCACTAATAGGGTCAAGACTTGAGGATTTGTAGATTATATTTTCAGCATATTTTGTTTTATAACTATTTTTTTTTAATGGTTGTTATCACTTGCTTAAAACTGTAACCTTAGACCAATCTTAAATATATAAAATGTCCAGAACAATGCGGAGATCTGTATTTCTCAGAGAAAGACTGTGAGAGACATGAAAACTTATTAATATGTGTTTACTAGCACATTGCTTAGGCCCAAAGTGGGGTCTCAGGCATAAACATGTGAGTTCCCATACTATGTGCACATCTATGTACATATCAATAGTTATTGCCAATCATTGATATAGAACTTTGGCCAACTAGGATTCTGACAAACAGTGGTGAGGGGTCTGCATGCAACAAGGACTATTCCTGCTGTGTACTCTCAACATAGCCGCCGTGTTTTGGAAGGGAAGTCAGCTGCATAGACAGAAGTGAGTTGGCTTCAGGGCCACAGGATGGTCCCCGACTGTTTTTATTTGCTGCTATGGTGGAGCCATACAGTGTAAGGACTGAAGGGACAATCATATCTTCTAGGCAGGTCTCCTGTATATGTATACTATAGCCTTTCTCCTAAGAGTTAGGTTCAAATACACCTATTAAAGGTTTAATCTTAGAAAAATGTACCATTTGAAAGTCTATCTGTGAAGGTTTTTTTCTCTATGTAACTACCTAGCTAGATAGGATCTTGAATCCTAAATTCTAGCACTATTTGTCTAGCTTCACTTTCCAACGATTGATCATATTAAGCCTTTGTCAAGAAAGGTGAAAATCTCCACAGTATCGATATTTTTCATACACAAGTGGTAAAGTAGACTCCAAAATTTCTTTTTTTTCTGGTTTTAACAAATAAACCACTGTTAAAACTCTGTTCACAATCAGCTTTTAATAGGGTGAATTTTGGTTTTTTGGCATATGTATATGGTATGACATTTTGCATTTATCAACTGAGCAACCTTGAGTTTAAGCAATGTGCACAATATTTGCCGGACTAAGCCCAGTAACTCTGAAAGAACTAATTCTGAGCTAGTTCTGAGTCAAAAATATATGGTTTTACAATTATTTACAGAGGCAAATGCAATTCCTTGTATGAAAGATAATGAGACACTTTAAGAAAAGGTGAACAGATATTTGAGTCTTATCTCAGTCTTGCCTTTTAACTAGCAGGTCTGACTAGCTTGTAACAAGCAAGTCAGAATAGGTTACTTTCCTCCCAGATCCTTGGCTAAATCCTTTTGTAAATTGTTTAGAGCACTGGCTCCAATTTCTTCTCTTAGTATTATATTTAATTTAATAAACGTTCCCTGTTTTAAAAGTTGCACCTAGCTTCCTTTGGTGCAAGCAGTTTCTGTAACATATATTTGCTGTTCTTTGTCTAAGATAGATTTAAATGACCTTGTTAAATTTCTGATTTTGAACTCCATTAAAAATTTAACAATCTTAGGAGATGTTATTTTTTTAAAAAGAAAAATTACCTTGTTTTTAAATAATTAAGAAAAATTAAAATCTTAAAAACTTAATTCATTTTCTCTGTTTAATATTGAGCTGTTTTGGTTTTCTTTTTTTCTGGCTCTGTTCTTTACCCCTAGTCATACTACAAGGAAAGAAAAATAATTTAGGAAGTTTGATTAAAAGAAGTTCATGGAATTTCCCTTTCCCTTAGACCTTTTTCTGTTGAATTTATGATAGGGAAGAGTGATCTAGTCCTTTTACCAGCTGCCTTTTTTGGATGTGGAGAAGGGAAGGTCACATCTGGAGGAGCATAGTAAGTTTAAATCTGTAAGTCTCTAACACCATGGAAAGATTTTCACTCTATGAGATTAAACATGCTTGAAGAGCAAAACTCTCAGCTGCTGGCAGAAATCCTTACCCTACATGGATTGGTGAAACAACTAACTTCATTATCTGCTTTCTATGCATCCCACCATTCAGCTTTTCCACATGTGTTTAGTTAATGCATCATCAGCCTTTCATGTTTCTTGAGTGATAGGTTAAGAAAGGCTGACTAGATTCTGGATTTTGACTTTGGGGATATTCCAGTAGCCTTCATCTTCCAGTTAATTTTTTAAAACTAATTTATAAGTAGCTTTCACAAAGAAGATATATCACAGACGTTTTTCCTGGCTGTGCTGAGATGATATCAGAATGCACAATAATAACCATGGGTTGTATTCTGGCTGGATATATTATTTTTATAATTATTACTGCTTAGTTGTTAGCGTTAGTTGATTAGCTTTTTAATAGTTGATTAGCATTTTAATATGAGCTCACAGCATCTCCCTGGATTGGATTTGTAGTCATATGCTAAGTACTGGTCTAAACTTAGAAGTTTTACTTGCTTGCTTCAGTCTGCTAGTTGAGCGATAGGTTTTGCTGGTGGAGCTATGCTGGAAGGAGGCCTAGGATTTATATAGGTAAAATGTCCTTTTGCTAGCATAGATTTTACATTTTCTTTAAATAGAAGCAAAACCTATGGCAGAAAAAAAAGAAATGTTCTTTATTTTATATGGTTTGGCTTCTGTGACTACACTAGTTAAGTTTTTTTTTTTTTCCAGTCCCTGGAGTATCACAAGCCTATGTACTGGTGGAGGCAGACAGTAGACTTACTTGTCTGTAATCTTGTCTGACCTTATTCCCACAAATTACAGCACACATTGTCACACCTGCTTTAAAAGCCATCTGGGCACAATGTCTCTCCAATAACCTAGGAATCATCTATGGAATGGTTTTACTGCAAGGTAAAAAAAGTTAAAATTTTCATTTAAGCCCAGAAGAAGTGTGTTTTTTAGTAAGAGCAGGACAGACTGACTCTTGGGTTTTTTGCTGAGATGTTACATAGAAGCACCCCTGCAACTCAATTTCTCTAAACACAAGCTCTCTTTTGCCACAAAGCTCTGCAACCCCCTCCCACCCAAGCCCTTCAATTTTACTTTGATGCAATTGGAGCTGATTTGACCATTACTTTATAGTGTCTAGACAATCCCATGCTCATATAAACACTCCAACACTTCATATCACTGCTTGTATTGTCTTACCTTTATTCAAGTTTTGGCAAACAAATATTACCCCAGAGCACTTTCTGGGTCAGATTTCATCATTATGTCTGGTTAGGGGTCCAAGCCAAGTAAGCTTTACCTGGGACAGCAGATGTTATCCTGCTTGGGTCAAGTAGGCTATGATTTCCTATCTACCTTAAGCTAAAAATTGTGGGTTGAGTCAAGACTATAAGATAGATGAGCACAAGGTCTGCATAAGGATCTGTAATGCACCTAGAGATATAATCTTAGATCAGCACTGGTTTAATTGTGTGAATAAAGACTGGTCACTCCATTACTCTTTGCAGAAACCTAAGTTAAGCATGAGGTAGCTAGCAAATAACTTCTCCTTTTTTATAAGTATATCTATAGAGAGAGATATTGTTTTTTCCTACTTGAATTCAAATTTAATTTTGAACTAAATTCATCCCCTATTTCTTATTCTTGTCAATGTTTGTTTTCTTTGGGGGGAGGGGGGGAGGAGAGG
>NDXB01006895.1:0-18195 GCA_002631895.1 Agapornis roseicollis
GGTCCCTTTCTCACAATGGGTTGTGTTTCAAGGTCCACTCAATGACATTTACAGGCCCCTTCCTGTTGACGCAGGAGTCATGGACAACGCTGAGACGATCAATGTGATCACGTGAATGCCGATTTATTAGACAAAGTGTCAACCTTATATAGAGATTCTTAGCACAGCTACAGTGATTTGGCAATTGTTGATTGGGCACCTTAACTCTTAACAATGCTAGGATTGGATAACACCGTCCTGGGAACTCAAGCCCCAGAACTTCTCAGCTCCCCCTCTCCTCCACCTACATCTGAGTTCTTACAGCTGGTGTTTCTTTTAGTCTGTAATCCATGGCCTTCAGTTTATCTCGACTTTGTTTCTGTTCTTAGTCAGGCTGCCTTACACCAAGGTCTCTGGATTGTTTACAAAATGTCCATCATCAGACAGCCTGTCCACACCTTCCCATGCAATCCATTCCATAGTCCTATGGGGTGTTGCAAAAGCTGGAAACAGCAGCAGAGATACAGGCCTGGAGCTGGCCGAAACAGACTTTCAGGGGGAGCAAAGGGAATGCTGAAACAGGACGTGGCGTCCTTAGAAGCAGCAGGCGGTATAATCTGCAGGAACAACGAGTAACTAAGGAAAGGGCAAGAGCATGCATGGTGGCAAATCATAGCAGTGATGGGAAGGAGNGGGGGAGCAAAGGGAATGCTGAAACAGGACGTGGAATCCTCAGAAGCAGCAGGTGGTATAATTCCCCCCACCCCCCTAGCATTTCGTTTATCCCCACAGACATTGATTTTGGAAACCAAGGACAAGAACAGACTCCGGATATCTTGCCCTGCTTTGTCCCTGATCCACAGTGCTTGCTCCCTATGCCTTGCAAACAGCATCCGCACAAGGCTCTGAGCTGCCAGCACTGCCTGGGCATCCTCCACCAGCTGTCCCAGGTCCCACTGCAAGGCTGCAAGGGATCAAGGACAGCTGGGTGGATACGGATGATGAAAGCCCAAACATACATGTGGAAGTCGCCTTATGCATCTATGCGCAGGCATCTGTGGCATAATCTGAATGGCATGATTTTTCAAATATGATGGACAGTGCCTTAGCAAATTCAGTTGCAGCTCTTTCAGGACCTAAGTATGTATTTCATCATTTCCCATGTTCTTGTGCATGTTCAGTTTTTTAAGTTGGTCTCAAACCAGATCCTCTTCTACAGTGGGCCTAAGGTCTTCATTCTTACAGTTTCTGTGTCTGCGTTCCAAGACTTGGGTGGTGTGGTCATCATTTGCCAGTGAAAACTGAGGCAAAGAAGTCATTAAGAGTCTTAGCCTTCTCCATATTCAAGGTAGACAGTTCTCCTGATAGCTCCCAGCCAGTGCCCACCTTGTTCCTACTCTCTGTTTTTATTTTCTACATACCCCTAGAAGCTTTTCCTGTTATCTTTCATATCAGTAGCCAAGTTAAATTCTAACTGGGCCTTGCCTCTCCTAACCTGGTCCCTAGCTTCCCAGATAATATCCCTGTATTCTTCCCAGCCCACCTGTCCTTTCTTCCACCTTTTATAAGCCCCTTTTTTTCCCTCTAAGTTTCCTCATCAGCTCCTTATCCATCCAAGGAGGTATCCTGGCCCTCCTGCTGCACTTCCTTCTAGTTCGGACACAACATTCCTGAGCTTGTAGCAGATGATCCTTGAATATCAACCAACAGTCTTGGGTGCACCTGTCCTCTAGGGCTATATCCCATGGAACCTTACTAAGCAGGTTCCTGAAGAGTCCAAAGTCTGCTCTGTTGAAGTCCAGGGCAGTGAGCTTGCTGCACGCTCTTCTCACTGTCCTGAGGGTCTTGAACTCGACCATCTCATAGAATCATAGAATAGTTAGGGTTGGAAAGGACCTTAAGATCATCTAGTTCCAACCCCCCTGATATAAGCAGAGACACCTCACACTAAACCGTGCCACCCAAGGCTTCAGCCAACCTGGCCTTGAACACTACTAGGGATGGAGCTCTCACAATGTCCCAGGGCCTCACCACGCTAACAGGAAAGAATTTCTTCCTTATATCCAATCTGAACCTCTCCTGTTTAAATTTGAACCCATTACCCCTTGTCCTGTCACTACAGTCCCTAATGAAGAGTACCTCCACAGCATCCTTACAGGCCCCCTTCAGATACTGGAAGGCTGCTAGGAGGTCTCCATGCAGCCTTCTCTTCCTCAAGGCTGNGTCCAGGGCAGTGAGCTTGCTGCACGCTCTTCTCACTGTCCTGAGGGTCTTGAACTCGACCATCTCATAGAATCATAGAATAGTTAGGGTTGGAAAGGACCTTAAGATCATCTAGTTCCAACCCCCCTGATATAAGCAGAGACACCTCACACTAAACCGTGCCACCCAAGGCTTCAGCCAACCTGGCCTTGAACACTACTAGGGATGGAGCTCTCACAATGTCCCAGGGCCTCACCACGCTAACAGGAAAGAATTTCTTCCTTATATCCAATCTGAACCTCTCCTGTTTAAATTTGAACCCATTACCCCTTGTCCTGTCACTACAGTCCCTAATGAAGAGTACCTCCACAGCATCCTTACAGGCCCCCTTCAGATACTGGAAGGCTGCTAGGAGGTCTCCATGCAGCCTTCTCTTCCTCAAGGCTGAACAGCCCCAATTTTCTCAGCCTGTCTTCATACAGGAGATGCTCCAGTCCCCTGATCATCCCTGTGGCCCTCCTCTGGACTTGTTCCAAGGATTCCATGTGCTTTTTATGTTGAGGACACCAGAACGGCACACAGTACTCTCCAGGTGAGGTCTCACGAGAGCAGAGTAGAAGGGCAGGATCACCTCCTTCACCCTGCTGGTCACGCTCCTTTGGATGCAGCTCAGGATAAGATTGTTTTCTGGGCTGCAAGCTCACACTGAAGCCAGCTCATGTTCATGTTCTCATCAGCCACCACCCCCAAGTCCTTCTCCGCAGAGATGCTCTGAATCTCCTCTTTGCCCATCCTGTAGCTGTGCCTGGGATTGCTCCCACCCAGGTGGAGGACCTTGCACTTGCCATGGTTAAACTTCATGAGATTGGCATCAACCCACCTCACAAGCATGTCAAGGTCCCTCTGGATGGCATTCCTTCCCTCCAGCGTATCCACCAAACCACACAGCTTGGTGTCATCGGCAAACTTGCTGAGGGCGCACTCAATTCCACTGTCCATGTCAGTGACAAAGATGTTGAACAACACCGGTCCCAACACTGATCCCTGAGGGACACCACTCGTCACTGGCCTCCAGCCAGACACTGAGCCATTGACCACAACTCTTTGCGTGCAGCCATCCAGCCAGTTCTTTATCCACCGAGTACCCCACCTAGCAAATTGATGTCTCTCCAATTTATAGACAAGGATGGCGTGTGGGACAGTGTCAAATGCTCTGCACAAGTCCAGGTAGATGACATCAACTGCTCTACCCCTGTCCATCAGTTCTGTAGCCCCATCATAGAAGGCCACCAAATTGGTCAGGATTTCCCCTTAGTGGAGCCATGCTGGCTGCCACAAAGCACCTGGTTGTTTTTCATGTGCCTTAGCATGCCTTCCAGGAGAATCTGCTCCAAGGTTTTGCCAGGCACAGAGGTGAGACTGACTGGTCTGTAATTCCCCGGGTCATCCATTTTCCCCTTCTTGAAAATGGGGGTTATATTTCCCCTTTTCCAGTCGTCAGGAACTTCATCTGATTGCCATGATTTTCAAATATGATGGCCAGTGGCTTAGCAACTTCACTCGCCAGCTCCTTCAGGACCCACGGATGGATTTCATCAGGTCCCATGGACATGTGCATGTTCAGGCTCCCAAGACTGTCCCAAACCAGATCCTCTCCTACAGTGGGCCCGAGGTCTTCATTCTCACAGTCCCTGCGTCTGCCTTCCAAGACTTGGGTGGTGCGGTCAGAGCCTTTCCCGTTGAAGACCAAGGGAAAGAAGTCATTCAGAACATCAGTATTCTCCAAATCCTGCGTAGCCAGTTCACCCGATAGCTTCTGGAGGGGGCTTAAGTTGTACCTGCTCTGTCTTTTATTTGCAAGGTACCTATAGATTCCCTTCTTGTTATTCTTAAAATTCCTTGCTAATTTTAATTCTAACTGGGCCTTAGCTTTCCTTGATTGCTGCAATCAAGGTGCCTTGGAGCACCACATTTCCAACCAGCCCTTTTCTGTTATGGGCACGAGGTCAAGCAGGGCATCTCTCCTTGTTGGCTTCTCTGTTACTTGCAGAAGGAAGCTGTCTTCCACACAATCAGGGAGCCTCCTGGATTGCTTGTTCAGGGCTGTACTGTCCCTTCAATAGATATCAGGGTGGTTGAAGTCCCCCATGAGGACAAGGGCCTGTGAGTATGAGGCTGTTCCTATCTGTCTATAGAGTGCTTCATCCACAGAGTCCTCTTGATCAGGCTCTTTGTAACAGATCCCCACAGTTATGTCTCCCATCACTGTTCTCCCTTTATCCCTGACCCACAAACTCTGTTAACTGCTCACCTGTTCCCAGGCACAGTTCCATACTCTCCAGCCCATCACTGACATAAATAGCAACTCGCTATCCCTGTCTGCTGGGCCTGTCTTTTCTAAAGAGCCTGCAACCTTCCATTCCAGCTCTCCAGTTATACGAGCCATCCCACCATGTTTCTGTGATACCTTTTGTATCATATCCCCATATATATGCACACATCTCTGATTCCTCTTGTTTATTCCTCATACTACGGAAGTTTGTAGAAAAGCATCTGAGCTAAGTTCCAAATGAAGCCGATTCATTGGCTAGAGCGGCTCAGATATCTCTGCATCGTTCTAAGTATTTATTACAGGTGCTGGCAACTGACTGGGTGTGTTGGGATGGAATGAAGGCCCTGTCCCCCAGCACATCTAGTTTAAAGCTTTCTTGACCAGCCTGGCAAGCATCTTACCAAAATAGCTCTTCCCCTTCATCAGACCAGCTCCACCAGCTTTCAGTAGACCTGGCCACCCAAACTGAGTCTAATGTTCTAAATACCCAAACCCCTAACTATGGCACTACCATTCTAACCATTTATTAACCTGGCAAATCCACATGGCCTTTTTAAGGTCCTTCCCTCTATCCTGGAGTAATTGATGAAAAGACAATCTGAGCTCCAGAGCCCCTAACCACCTCGCCCACAGCTCTCTAGTCCTTCTTGTTCTCCGAGCTCCTGCTATCTATATCATTAGGTGGAAGTGTGTAATAGTGGGACTCACTAGACGAGCTTCTCTGCAACATCCCTTATCTGAGCCCCTGCTAGGCAACACACCTCCCTGGAGACTAGCTCAGGCCTCTGTGCCTTTCAAAGCAGAGGCCCCTACCACTGTGGCCTGCTGCTTTTTCCTGAAGGCATAAGTAGTGATCCTCCTTACTGTTGTATCAGCTGGGTGTTCATGTGGTTAGCTGGGTGTTTCCTTGTTATTACCACCTGCAGAACTGTGAAGCAGTTCTGGGTGAGGATGTCAGATTTAGGAGGAAGCCTCTTGCTTTTAATTGTCCCCTTCCTCCTTTTCTTGTTGGGTTTTTTGTTTGTTTGTTTGTTTTGTTGTTTTTTTTTGTTGTTGTTGCGTTTTGTTACTTGTTCCAATCTTACTGGGTTCATGCCCTCCCTCTTTCCTATCTGCACTATAATGGACCCATGAGGCCCCTGCACAGTTTGGGCCTGGAGCAAGCAGTCCTTCTTCCTCTCAGCTTCGCTGACATCTCGCAGCCTACTGACAGCGTCCCGAAACTCAGCCCCTGCTGCAAGAGGACCTGCACCAGGGAGCACCGGGTGCAGCCCTGTCCATTATGCACTCTCCCTTCACCAGACCAGTGCAGGAACTCCTTACACTCTGAGCTCTGCACTGCAGCCTCCCCTCTCATCGGCTCTGTCTGCTGGCGACGCTGTCACCGCCGGGACAGTCTAGAGCAGAGCTCCAGGACCGTTCTCTGTCTCTGTCTCTGAGGTGATCATTCACCGCGCCCTTCGCCCTGCCTGCGCGAACTGCCGTGCCACTTTCTGTTCACCGCGCTCCTTGGAGCGGGTGTTACTCTCTCAGGACGGGGCCGTCCCTCCTGGCACCGCCCTCTTTGAGTCCTTGCTCGCCTCAGCGGAGCTGCTGGCTCCTGGGTAAGTCCCGATGAGGGCTTTAGGCTCCTGCTGCTCTGAATTAAGGCTCCTGAACACTATGCTTCTACCCTCTCCAGTCTTGAAGGCGTCCTCTCTGGAGCTACTTACCTCAGCAATTCATCAGCCAATGGCTCAATGTTAGTTGGATACCAGTGCAGTCGGTGTTGAGACCACTCTTGTTCAAGATCTTGACATTGACAGTGGGATTGAGTGTGCCCTCAGCAACATTGCTGATGACATCAAGCTGTGTGTGATATAACAAAGTTCTTTATCATGAGATTGGTGAGGCACTGGAATGGGTTGCCCAAGGAAGTTGTGAATGCTTCATCCCTGGCAGTGCTCAAGGCCAGGTTGGACAGAGCCTTGGGTGGCATGGTTTAGTGTGGGGTGTCCCTGCTTATGGCAGGGGGGTTGGAACTAGATGATCTTAAGGTCTATTCCAACCCTAACTATTCTATGATTTTGTAATTCTATGACTTACGTATATTTATGTTCCTCAGGGAGTCCCAACCTTTATTTTCTGTTATAGTGTGAGGGACTTTGTTCCCCTTGTCCCTGTCTTGAGGTTCATCCACCCAAGATGTGTGGGAGGAGAGGCTGTCAGTGAAGATGGAGGAAAAAGCATTGTAGAGTTTCTCAGCCTTCTTCTTATTTGTTGTTTGCAGTTTGCCAGCTGTGTTTACTGGGTGGGTGGTACACTTTTCTTGGCCTTACTTTTCTGGTTCCCATGCCTACAGAAGCCCTTCTTGTTACTGTTGATACTCAGTCTCAGGAGTTTGCTCTTATGCTGTGTACCTAAAAATCTTAGGTGCCTAAGTCAACAAGTTTTGTCCTTGAAAAACTCTCCATGTTGGTAGAAAAATCAGTAAATCACTTTTTATATCTACTTGCTGCACTCTGTTAATGCTGTTAGAGGCCAAAGATTTGGGGCTTCTTTCATACCTAAGAAGAAATTTCCTCAAAAATTAAGGAAGTTACTATAAGCAGCTTACCAGTCAAATTAGGAGACAAAAATGATACCAAAAAGAAAGTTTCCAATATATTCCCCTCTCTCCCACTCTCACGTGTTTTGCAGAACTGGGAATTAATCAGCAGCAGACTGCTCTTCCCTAGGGCACCCCTGAAGTGCGGCATTGTCCTCAGACCGGTTTTTCACTGCCACCTGCTGTCCTTTAGTTGGTGTGGTACCTTCTATGACTGCGGCCCAAGGCTTGCGCTATGAAACAGCCTTGAAGCATCATCAGTCACCACCTCCTCTGAGTTGTCAAGTGGTTTAATCCATATTACCAGGCCATGCAGGCCTGCGTGGGCTGAAAACATTAACAAGTTTGAGGGTTGTGGAAGAATGGCTGGCTTAGCATGGACATAGACGGTATGTGGAGTTATCCAATTAATTCCAGAAGGACTGCACATCCCAGACATGAAGCTGGCTGAGTAAATTAACAAACTGACCTTGACTGTAAGATAAAGAGGCAGCTGGCTAGAGAGGAAAAAACTAGAACAGGACATCAAAGTAGGAACCTGCTCACTGCAAGCACCAAACCCTGCTGATGCAGAGGTACACATGGACATTCCAGCTTAGTCAATTATTATGTTAGAATAGGTGCGTGGGCAAGTACATATAGCCAATGGGAGTAGTATTGTTAGCGCATGAACTAGTGTGTGTGGTATAAATATAGGAGGCTTAAGCAATAAAGTGGAGCAAGAATTTTAACTCATATTGAGTGGTGTCTTGACTCTGGCCAATTCTCTGACAACAGAGGGTTACTAGGTTTCATGAGCTGCAATGCTGCCTTGTCATCTGGAAGTTAAAGTAAAGTTAAGACAGCCTTGCTTCATAACCTGACTCAGGTATTGCTTTGGGATCCCTTCTACAAGCTCACTGGGGGATTTGAAGCAAAAGAATTTTCCTTCCCCCATCTTACTTCAAAACCATGTAAAAGGAGCTAATGTTTGCCATGTGTAAATGAAGTACCTGTTCAAATCCACCTGTTTTAATTTTTCCATTTGATACAACCATCTAGGGGTTCAAGTCTGGGTGTTAAATATGATTGCATCAACTTGCATACTTGCTATATCGAGTGTAAATAAACCTTCACATTGCCATAAATCGATTGTAAGCCTACAAGATCTTTCTGGTGCACCTTGAGGAAAAGGGCTTGTCTCTGCATTGCCCCTACTACTGGGGGAGTTTGAGACAAGGAACAGCTCATGCTACAGAGTTCCCTCAGTTTCCTTATAATACCATTGTAAGGACAGCTCCAAAATGCCCTTCAAAGAAAGAATGGAGAAGCAAGTAAGTGTGAAGAGCTGTGTAGAGTCTGGTATTTTCAGCACAATGGCAAACAGTTGTATGAGTGGGTGAGTTTTGGAGGCTTGATGGCTCCAAGTCTTTCAGAATTCCCTTGTGTCCACTTTATCACTGACCTTTGTTTCAGGTCTCTAGGGTTTTCTTGTTGGCCACTGTCTGGGGGAAGATAATTGAGGCCTGGGAGCTTGCATTTCGTGACAGGCCATTCATTTGCTATTGAGTTGTGCAGATACCAGTTGTAGGGGCCAGAAGATGTTATTTGAGTCCTTCTGAAATAGTTTCTCATTTCACAATTGTTGAATTTGCAGGAGATGAGATTTAGTGATCCAGATAATCCTTGGTTCTGCTGATGTTCCTAGGAGTTCTGTGGAAGCAGATGGCTCTGTGTGCCATGAAAAGCATAGATCCCCTTGAAGGATCAAGGCCCAAAGAGGAGGCACTTCCACATGGCCCAAGTAGCACACTAGCTCCACACTCCCGGGGTTTTCATTATAACTTTAGAAGTAATTTTAGTCTAAGCTTATTGGGAATTTGGGCTATAGCTGTACGCACCGTAGGTGTCCCAAGGATGAAAGGTTTTATCAGTATGGCTGTTTTAGTACGTCAAAACTTTTCTGAACATTCTCTATATAAACTTCCCAAGTGTTGTGAGAGTATCAAGTAATAGTTTGTATTCACCAAGGAAGAATCTCTTCACTACTACAATTCAGTGTTTTTATTTTTTCAGTAAATGGAAATTACAGGAATAATGGTTCTTGCTGCTGTTTCAGACTGTTGAAATTTTTACATTATAGAAAGAATCCTAATTTCAGCATTTCTGAATACCTCCTAGGGCAGAAGCTGGTTCTGGCCACATGTGGGCATTGTTTTTTCATTATGCAGTAGTTGGCAAGTTTTGTTACCAATGTGTTTATTAAGACTCACTGCTCTGAATCAGCCCTTATCACCTATATGAAACATTGCTGGTGTGACTTTTACAACTTGAATATCTAATTTTTTTAATTAATTTGCACTAGTGTTAGGATTTATAGCAAGAAAGTTTAGTTCTACAAAGATGAACTGAAGGTATGTGATTCTGTGTCCATCTCGGCATTCTCCAGTTGTATTGATTTACACCTGCAGACATGTGCCATTCATCCTATTTCTTTACCTCTCTGCAGCCAATAATTCTTCTTTCACACTCTTGTCCAAGAAAGTTTATCAGTGAGATCAATGCTTACATCCAAGTGCTCATAAGCAATCCTATTTCATAGATGTCCTGTATGCTCATAAGGTCATGAGAAAATGTTACAGAAAAGAAACAGGTGTCCCAGGCCCAACCCTACAGTGTGCTAAGGACTTCCAGGAATCAAACAAGTGTTTAAATTTTCTGTTGACTGCAGTGGATGTAGGACTTCTGGCTGCATAGACTCACTTTCAGCTAAGTGCAACTAAGAGAAGATGGTTTGATTCTGTTTTGATTATTCTTATGTGTAAGTATAGTATTCTGGAGAATATGTTTTAACAAAGGAAATTCTAGGAAAATAAAACTTCATTTCAGTATATTGTGCCAGACGTCATAAATTCTGTTGCAGTGTATTGTAAAGTAATAATAGTTTATAACAGACACTAAATTGCAGTATTGACTGACACATACGTGCTGTTACTGAAAACATTATTTTCCAGTTATTTTCAAATATGAGGATTGTATTTTGAAATGCAGCAGATTTCTTTTTAAGGTGGAATTTGCAAGAGGGTGGAAGTTCTCTTTGCTGTATAATTCCACTTCAGATGAAACCCACCAGGGACTTGGCCCAAGGATTTGCAAAAATGAGGAAATAACCCTTATTTTATGCCTTGTGAATTTTCAGTTTTGGGGGGTTATGTTCTACAGAAAAGCAAAAATGATCTGGTACTAAGTCAGTCCTTTAATGTCTTATGTATCTCTGACTGTAAGTGAAAAGGACATGCAGAATCAATGAACAGCTAACCATCTTACACCAGCTTAGGGCAAGCAGTGACACTGAGAGCTGCAGTCATTCTGGGTTTGTATCAGTAGGATTAAAGGCCAGGTTTATATGAGGCAGAGTATTTCATAGCTTACAGCACCTCCTGGTTGTTAATATACTGTATACTTCATATTCCCTTATCTTTTCTGTAACAGCCTACAGTTCTTCCAACCTCCACCCAACCTTAGACAAATGTTTCTTCTAATTTCCTGTGAGGCAAAATTTCCATTGAATTTCTAGTTACAGATATACTAATATGTATTAGAGAGAGTGGGTTCACGAGTGAATTACAGCTGCCATTTCCAGATTGAGCTACAGACCATGTTTGGAAGTAGCAGCCACCAAAGACCACCCATACCCCAGGAGAAGGAGCATCTCTTGTCTATGGGGAGCAAGTTGAGCACTCTGCAAGCCTCCCAAAACCAGCATGCAGTCTCCTCTTTCTGCTCTGTCCTCCCTTCCTTCTTTCCCGTCTTCTCTTCTGCAGTCCTTTCTTCCTTCCCTTTCTTCATCCCTCGTTTTTCCTGTTTTTCTTGACCCCTCTTTCTTTCACCTGTCTTTCCCATTCTTTCTGTCTCCACTGAGACACTTCCATCCAATGGTATTGTGTTGTCTCAATACTGGAGCAAAAGGGAGTGCCTTGCCAAAAAAACTCTTGCTTATTATCAGTGCATTAACATTAACATTTCCCTAATGTTTTATTAAAAAAACCTCCTCAATTCTTGATATCATGTATCAAAAATGTCAATGCACTGGGCCCATAGCAGTGGCAGGATATTTAAACATGATATAACCAAAACTGGCACTCTGTTGTTGAGACAGTCTGCTCCAGTACTGGCACAATCTGCGCTGGAGTGCTCTAGTGCAATGTATTGGAGTGTTCCAGAGTTTGAGGACTCCAGGTTGAGAGGCAGGTGAGACACAATGGATAAAAAACTAGTTTATTGTCAGAGGAAAAGAGAGTGGGGGAAGAGCTAGGGAGGAAAAGCCAGGAAAGGGTTAAAGAAACAGTGATGTATCTTGTTAGCCAGTGTTTATCTTATCAACCCCAGAGACCACATGGTGATGCTCAGAAAACCAGCTCTGATAGACATCATGGCAGTATGAGGCGGCAGGCTCCACTGTTGACCTGGGTGATATGAGGGTCTGCCTCCCCGCCCTGCATGAGGCTCGGACTTTTATGCTAGCGAGAGGCCACCCTCATTCCGACATAGGGAGCCAGCCTACATCGGAAGGAGTGGCCATTTGTGGCTACTTGCTACCACTGTGCAGTTAGTATAAGAGGGTCTCTGTTTGGGGATTTTTAAAGTGGACTAAGGGACTTTCAGGGGATATTCAAGGAGGAGCCACCATGGACCATTATCTCATGTGTCTTGCAACTGGTAAGAGACTCCCTTTGGCTAACAGCAGTGTTAACTCCCATATTTTTAAGGTTATGTTTCCCCAACCTGTGCCAAACAGTGCTGTTTTATTTTTGTGTTTCACCACGGACCATTATGTATTGTCACTGACACACGGGGATTCTCCTGAACCAGGGGAACTCTGAGGAGCTGAGAAACCTACCAAGAGCCCTCATCACTTGTAACAGCAGATGAAAAGACCTGGGCAAGGCCAGGAGCAATGGCAGCCAAGCCCCTCACCTATAAAACAACCCCCAGGGCAGCACTAGCAAGCAGGAACACTGCAAGCTGCACACATGAATCGAGCAGAGCTTGGCAATTTGCACAGGGTGGTTGCTGTAGCTCTTTCGGCTTGGCCAGGGAGCAATGGCATCTATCTGAAGTAGCCTGTATCCCCTCTAAACTCTGCACCCAGCACAAATGATGCATTCTCCCATGCAGAGCTCAGTGGGAGTATGCTGTCACCCAGGTTCCAGGCTGCAGGCTGTGCCCTGCTTCTACACCAGCCGGTGCTGTAGAGCAACTCCTGCTTTGTGACAGAGCTCTGGGAGGAGGGGGGGAGGTTGAGGACTAGCAGAGAGTCTGAGGAGATTGACTATCGGAACCACATCCCATCATCACTGGGACAGGCCTGTCAGGCAAAAAAGGACATCTCCTCTGTGATTGCCTCATCTTCCCAGGTTCCATGGTACAAGAGATGAAAGGCTCTGCAAGTGGAACCAATTATGAGGATGATGGTCCATCTAGGTTTGAGGTGTCACAAAGTTTTAGTGGATAATGGGTCATCCATAAGTTGACTGCAACAAGATCTCAACAAAAGATTATTCCTATACAGAAAAACCAGCATGGCAGTCAAGCTTTCAACATTTAAGAGAACACTATGAAAACTGACATACTTCAGAATTTATACTCCAGTAAAGCTTTCAGTCCAGCTATGACCGATACACGAGCTACCTGAGCGTTTCTGAAGAGGTCTAACACAAGCTCAAATTACCTGATTTCCTGACCATCACCAAGAATTTTCTAACAGTTCAAAGTGCAGTGGCTGTCAAACTTGGTGTTGTCCTGGGTTCAGCTGTAGCAATGATTTTTCTCTTAGTAGCTGGTACAGTGCTGTGCTTTTTACTTTGAGAACAGCGCCGGTAACACACCAATATTTTTAGTTGTTTCTAAGTAATGCTTACTCTGATCAAGGACTTTTAAGTCTTCTGCTCTGCCAGTGAGGAGGGGCATGGGAAACCAGGAGGAAGCAGAGACAGGACACCTGACCCAAACTAGCCAGAGATATTCCATACCACAGCACATCAAGCCCAGCATATAAACTTGGGGGGGGGGGAAGGTGTTAACTCAGAAGGCCCAGATCACTGCTCAGAGCAGCAATTTCTTGTCATCCCACCCACAGCCAGAATACCTGCTGTAGCACTGCACAAGCCTTTAGAGCCCTGCTGACCTGTTTTAAGATGCTTTGATGCACTTTGTTGTTAGAGGTTAATAAAGACACATTTGCTGTTACTACCTCCTATGCATACGTGTTCCCCTGTGTACCACCAAAACCCACAATTCAGATGCACTTCTGAGCCCTGGATGTATAGTCCACAAAGTGTATTTTAACAGCTTCACCACTTGCAGACTGTCTCAGGACCAGCTGAAAGCAGAGTGTGTAGTGTTTGCCACATGCAACCAGAGCATCAGGGAAAAGATCTTTGTTTACAAACAGCCCAAGCAGATAGAGCATCCAAAAGTATTAACTATACTAAATTTAAAAATGCAATGAAGTGCTACGAGGTGCACTCCAGTTTCTCACCTGACTGAAAATTGCATGAGGCACCAGTCCATCAGTCTGGAAATGCCTCGGGGAACTTGCTTCTGGACTATGCTACCTATCTTTACTGTCTACACCCAGCATAGTTAACACAGATCACTTTGTGTATTAGTTTATCTCACCGACCTCCCAAGACCATCTTGGCACCTTCTGTCCAAACTACAGCAGATCTTCAACCCCTTTGTGTTGAGCAGTATGTGTACTCCAGACTTAGGAATTTCTTTTTGCCCAACACTCAATGACCCACTGAACAATACTTTTCCAGGCCTTCCAACCTTATACTGTGAAAAAGGCCAAGACTGGAAGTGCCTCGTTAACTACTGCCTCCTACAAAAGCAGGCAGTCATTATTCAAGTTAGTCTCTTCAAGATAAAACTGTGACTCTCCATGCTAGAGCACAATGAAACTTGGGAGGCAAGCAGGGCAAATCCATGGGGCCAATACTCCGTTTCTCTCCCAGGGTGAGTTCTTTGAGTAACACATACAAACCTCTTTTAATTTCAGCACAGAGATAACAGTCCTTTTCAAGACAGAAGTACTATCAAATCAGAAGTGAAAAGATTGTTTTTAGTAAATAGCTTCAATGCACATCATTAAGAAACACGGTGTGCAAATGAATGCATTTTCAGGAATCCTACATTTCACTAAAGTAAAACATAGAAGGTGACAGACTTTCTGTATAAGACCATTTATTTTAACAAATAGATGAGTCTTTATGATGAACTGGAGGCTGCAACAGCTGCTCTCTTGGGCTTCGGGGTGGTTCCCTCACGGAATCCATTCCTACAAGTAGAAATATGGTTACCACATTTTGAAAGGACAATTCCCGCTACAAGTTATTTTCTTACAAGTGATGTTCCGTTTCAAGTTCACCAGCCTTTTTCAGGGATGCACTGAAATCACTATGGAATTCCTATGCTTGTTTTTAGTGCGAAACACCTTATTAATTAGTGTTTGGAATAAGCAATACATTTTTCACTCCCTTCTTCTGAGGTAAATCTGATTTCTTCAAATAGCAAGATTTCAGTAACTGAATGAATACTGCAAGACTACATCAGATACAGCAGACCTGCTGCAAGCACATCTTACTTCATGTTCCTACTAAGCAACTCAGCAAAAGATTTCATGTTTGTGAAGTGCAAGCCAACTTCTTACTGTAATATTCTATTTCTGCAACCAGACGTTAGGACAGGCATGACAAAAAGAAGCCTCAGCCCTAAAGCTGTTTTGGGTATGACATTTCTATGTCACCAATGCCCAGTGGAACGTGGGCTACAGCTTCACACTGTGATGTGCTTTCCAGCTGCTGCTGGGCAAGACCAGGCTCACCAGCACAGATGAACTGATCTCTCAACTATGCTCGCATCCCAGACTTAGAGGACTCCTACTTTTTGCTACTAAAGCAAATTTACATTTTCACAAGACTCTTGAACTGGTATTTTTCACCCAGCTTTCTACAGTATTAGGCCAGAAGCTACAGGTCTCAGTTTTAGAACATGGAATTCATACAGAAGAATTTCTCAGTGAGTTTAATAGTACAGTTTCTATCTCTACCATTACCTCAAAAGTACAACTCAAAGCTTTGTAACAAGTTTCAGAAACCTGTAAATCAGAGCCTGGTACTTTAACTACTTCCTTGCTAACTTGAAATAAGAGAGTAATTTTCAGTCCTGAACTTTTTTTGTGGGCAAAAGAGAACTAGAATGCATTTCTGACTTGTGTCTTAGGAAACCTCTATGCTTCAATGCTATTGCCATACTGTCTCACAGAGGTAATATGACACAAAACATGTATTCTAAAATGTGGTAATTTAAATACAATAATCTTTGTTCTGTAGTATCTACACTTAATAGAAACGTCAGAGCTTATTATCCACTGTATGCCTTAACACAGAATGAGATTTTTGTCCTCAAAAGAATTATATAAAGCATCATTTATTTCATGATATATTAAAGAACATATTACATCAAATGTGCTAAATAAAAAAAAGGTTAACTTTTGTCTATGAGTTTTATTATTAAGTGGTATTTATGCAGGATTCACACCATGCCATGTTGTAATAAAACATTATACCTGAACCGACGGTAGACCTTCTTCAGGTGCCTCATGCGACCAGTACCAGTGGTGTTGCGTCTTTTAGCCTTTGCACTCCAGTTATCTAAAACACACAAGCTACTGTCACTCTTTTGCACCAATTCATTAAGTTACACATTACATTTGTGTAACACAATTATCCTTATCTGTCAGAAGAAAGAGTAATTATAAAGTCAATTTCTGTACAATACTGCACATTAGCTAAAATACAGGTAATCGGAATTAGTTTAATAAACTCCAAACACTGTAGGATGATACAGCAGTCCTCCTTGATCAGAAGAAATAGTGAATAAGCCAAATAAGTGCAAATTTCTAAACTGAAGTCAGTCAAAAGTGTGTTACTTACACTTTCTTTTACGCTTAGCAGGGTAACCACATTTTCCACAAGTAGATTTCTGCAGATGGTATGCCTTGGACCCACATCGGCGACACAAGGTGTGAGTCTTATTTCGCCGCTTACCAAATGACGATGTACCCTTCGTCTGAAAAGTATTTCAAGCCACGGCATGTTGTAAATACCACCAGCAGTTACAGGCCATGCATCTAGACAAGCAAACTCTTCTAAAAACCAGAGCCCAATAATCACGTCAGCAGCACACTGAACTCTGAAGAACCAGCTCACTTTCACCTATAGGTAGCCTCCATTTCTAGAGATCGCTTCCTTATGCCTCCCGTCGCCATTCATTATGCCCTCCCCTACGACGCCCATATTCTGAAGTAACACTGAGCTGTTCTCTCCAGCTGCCTTCCTGTCACACCCAAACTAATCACTAATGAACAATAAGCTGCTTTTTGCGTGAAAAACGGCAAACTCACGGGAGGCTCTGCCCACCGAACTCCCTCTTGCTACGACACCGCACAACATGCACCCACAGACTCCGCAGCAGACCACAGCGGTGCCCGAGCGGCTGCAAGGCCCCGCCACCGCCTTTCCGCCCGAACGAACCGCCCCGCGCCCCAGCAGCAGTGGCAGCGCGGCCCGCTGCCGGGCTCTGAGGCCCCGGCTCCGCCAAACCCGCCCCACCTCAGCGCCCCGCCGCCAAACCCGGCCACAGCAAAGCACAAGGGCGCCCCGAGCATCCGAGAACTCGCAACGCCCCGCAAGGCCCGACACGAAGGCGATGGTGGCGGATACTCAGCACCCCCGCCCCAATACCTACCATGTTGCCTGGTCACCAGCACCAAAGAGACCAAGCCCCGCCTCGCTTCCGCTAAAGCCCGATTACTGCTTCCGGAGGCGGGGCGGTTGTGGGAGGGCTGTGTTAGTGTTGCTGCGGGCTGGCTGTGCTTGGGCTTTGTCTCCCCGCTGCCCGCCCAGGCCTGGCTTAGCCTAGTGATGGGCTGGTCCTCATCACCGTCCCTGCAGGCCCTAGTGTCGCGGTGAGACCTGGGCGGTCCGGGCGCGGAAGCTCGGTTGCGGTGTGCTGAGGCCGTGGGCCTCGTAGTAGTAGCCGGGAGGTGTCTTTGTGTAAATGTGTGTCTGCCTGGTAAAGATCAAGTCAAATGCACCCAAGCTGCTCTACCGGTACATCGTTTTTAAGTAATGCTGTTGCTGTGCTCCTGGTGCCGTCGAGACGTGCTTCCTGCTCTGCTTCATTCTGCAGAATGCTGTCCCTGCTTACACCTTCAGAGGAAATGATTTTAGTAAATTAACTTCAGAGGCGGAGCGGTTTTGGCTCTAATAACACAATTTCAAAGTAAGCTGTCTCAAATCAGCAGGGATCAGAAGTCTGCAGTACCTCTTCTATGAGGGAAAGCTGATAGAGCTGGGCTTGTTCAGCCTGGAGAAGAGAAGGCTCAGGAGACACCTTTTTTTTGGCATTTCAATTCTTAGAAGAGGCCTATGAGAAAGATGAGAGGCTTTTTAGCAGGGCCTGTTAAATTACGATGAGGGATAATGGTTTTAAACTAAAAAGAGGAGAGATTCAAGCATGACATGAAGAAAAAATTCCTTATACTGAGGGTGGCACAATACTGGCACAGGTTGCCTGGAGAGGTGGTGAATGCACCATCCCTGAAGATATTCCAGGCCAGACTGGATGTGTTTTTGAGCAACCAGATGTAGTTGAAGATGTTACTGCTCATTGCAGGGGGATTGGACCAGATTGTCTTTGAAGATCCTTTCAGCCCAAACTATTCTGTGATTCTACAAAAAACAGGCAGTCTTCCTGCACTCTCTGCTTGTCCATGTTGCCTCAGTCTCCCCATGTGTATTGCAGTCTGCCTGGAGTCAAAAGCATCACAGTAGTGCAAAGTCTGGATCTATTCAGATTCACCTGTCAAATTCTCACATGCCAGTCTATTGGCATCATCAGCAGACTGACAATCTATATGCAATTTTATCTTAGATAGTTTTGGGGGAAATAACACATACAGAGAGAAACTGAAGAAATCTGGGTTGTGTTTTTTTTTTTTTTTTTTTTTTGAAAAAAAATGAAAAAATTTTTTTTTAAATTTTTTTTT
>NDXB01006895.1:38386-55035 GCA_002631895.1 Agapornis roseicollis
TTTTTTTTTTGCACTCACCAAGTTTCTTAGATACATCTAACAGCGCTGTATAAGCTGTTGGCTAGTGGCCAATATAACATGAGGCATGACTGACATCTTTTCCTTTCCTCAGAGTAAGCAGCTGATGGTTGTTGAGAACAGTGTGGAAGTTGCCCAGTTTATCAACAACCAGCCAGAATTTCTTACTCTTGCGGAGTCCTTCTGGAGGGAACTGGCCAACCTTCCAGTCGTCTATGAGTACAATGTCTACCGAAGACTTATTGAACATTTTGGGACCCATTTCTTACACTCTGGATCTCTAGGAGGACATTACAAAGTTATTTTTTATATGGATACTGACAAAATGAAAGCAGAAGGTAGAGTACTAGAGTATTGGTTACAAGAAACTAAGTGAATATACAGGAATAAAAATTCATTTGCATGCTCTGCCAGCTAGTGTCTAAAATTAGGTAAGAGACATATGTTAGCCACCACATTATCTTCACAGGCAAAAGAAAGAAGATTAGAAAATGTTCTCAAACCACAGCATTAAGTTCTAGATCCACATCTGCGAACTGCTGTGCTCAGAATAACAAAGATTTGATAGTTGGTTCAGAACTTCCTTAGGCTAAATCTGAATTCTAGTGCCAGTCTAAATCTCAAATAGTGTTACATCTTAAATGCTACTTGGAGATGAAGGTTGGATAAAACTGTGTAAAGCAGAATAAATTACAAACAGAGCAAACACCAGCGTGACAGGTATGATGGTACTCAGTGTGGAGCAGTGCTGTAGAATTAGGGACTGCTGAGAAACGAGATAGAATAAAAAGGAAGCATTTTCCAGATACAACTCCTATTTCTCTAGCAGGATGTGCTAATTGGTTGCCTTCTAATTTAGGCATAATTCTTCATGACCTCTCAAGTCAACAGGAAACTTAGAAATTAATCCAACACACTTTCTGTGTACAGTATTGTTTAAAGCATAAATTATCTGCAGGCATGACCATAACAGACATGTACGACTGCACCACATCAGGCTGGAATGCATTCATTGTGAAAAAGAAGAAAGTAAAATGCTCCAAACTGGATGAACTGCTACAGACGTCTTCAGGTAAGTGTTCAACAGTGACTTGTGTAGTTATCATGTCTCCATCTTCCATCTCCTCCTAAGTAGCTGTCAAAATCTGGAGCAGGTGTTGATAGCTTTCTTGAACTGTTTGCCTTAACACACTGAACACAGACATCAAGTGCATGGCTCTCCAGTTCTCATCATTCATTGCTAATGCTCTCCCAGTAACTGGCACTTTGCAGGACACCCTAAGTCAGAGCTGCCAAGATACCTACAAAATCACATACTTCTTACATATTATCAATGTAGGAGCTCTTTATTGAGGCATGGGTGGTTTAGATTGGATATAAGGAGAAATTCGTTACTGTTAGGGTGCTGAGGCACTGGAATGGGTTGCCCAAGGAAGTTGTGAATGCTTCATCCCTGGCAGTGTTTAAGGCCAGGTTGGACAAAGCCTTGGGTGGCATGGTTTAGTGTGGGGTGTCCCTGCTTATGGCAGGGGGGTTGGAACTAGATGACCTGGGTAATTATAGACCAGTCAGCCTTACCTCCATCCCTGGAAAGGTGATGGAACAACTTATTCTTGACACCATCTCTAGACATATCAAGGATGAGGGGGTCATTAAAAGCAGCCAACATGGCTTTACCAAGGGGAAGTCATGTTTGACCAACTTTATACCCTTCTATGAGGAAGTAACTAGGTGGTTGGATGATGGTAGAGCGGTAGATGTGGTTTTCTTGATTTTAGTAAGGCATTTGATACTGTCTCCCACAGCATCCTCATAGATAAGCTAAGGAAGTGTGGGCTTGATGATCAGGTAGTAAGGTGGATCGAGAACTGATTGAAAGGAAGGAAGGCAGAGAGTTGTGGTCAATGGGGCAGAATCTAGCTGGAGGTCTGTGACTAGTGGAGTCCCTCAGGGGTTGGTGCTGGGATCGGTGCTGTTTAATATTTTCATCAGTGACCTGGATGAGGGAGCTGAGTGTACCCTCAGCAAGTTCGCTGATGACACTCAGCTGGGAGGAGTGCCGGACCCACCAGAAGGCTGTGTCGCCAGTCAGGGAGACCTGGACTGGCTGGAGAGTTGGGCAGGGAGAAACTTGATGAAATTCAACAAGGGCAAGTGGAGAGTCTTGCATCTGGGGAAGAACAGCCCCATGGACCAATACAGGTTGGGGTTGACCTGCTGGAAAGTAGTGAAGGGGAAAGGGACCTGGGGGTCCTGGTGGATGGGAGGATGACCATGAGCCAGCAATGTGGCCTTGTGGCCAAGAAGGCCAATGGCATCCTAGGGTGCATTCGAAGGGGTGTGGTTAGTAGGTCAAGAGAGGTTCTCCTCCCCCTCTACTCCACCTTGGTGAGGCCACATCTGGAATATTGTGTCCACTTCTGGGCCCCTCAGTTCAAGAAGGACAGGGAATTGCTTGAAAAAGTCCAGTGCAGAGCCATGAAGATGATGGAGTGGAACATCTTCCTTATGAGGAAAGGCTGAGGGAGCTGGGTCTCTTTAGCTTGGAGGAGACTGAGGGGTGACCTCATCAATGTTTACAAATATGTAAAGGGTGAGTGTCAGGATGATGGAGCCAGGTTCTTTTCAGTGAGGTCCAGGGACAGGGCAAGGAGCAATGGCTGTAAACTGTAGCGTAGGCAGTTCCATGTGAACATCAGGAGCAACTTCTTTACTGTGAGAGTGACAGAGCACTGGAACAGGTTGCCCAGGGCGGTTGTGGAGTCTCCTATGTTGGAGATATTCAAGGCCTGCCTGGACAAGTCCCTATGTGATGTAATCTAGGCTACCCTGTTCTTGCAGGGGGGTTGGACTGGATGATCTTTTGAGGTTCCTTCCAACCCTTAGGATTCTGTGATTCTGTGATCTTAAGGTCCTTTCCAACCCCAACTATTCTATGATTCTATGATTCTATACGCACTAATGAGTACTTTCCCTACTTGCTAGCATAGTTTTTTTGCATGCATTGTTTCTATTTCCATTTGTGAATATAGCAATGCTGGTATTTATCTGTATTTTTCATCCTGAATCTACAGGAAGCAGTGGTAGTAAGGTTAAAGGAGACCCCTACATAGAAGGAGGAAGCCCAGGTGCTGTTGCTGGCCTTAATTATCTAGAGCTTAATGATCCTGCTGGCAATAGTCAGAGATATTCCTTTTGGGCTGGATCAGTGACAGACTATCCCAGAGTAATTAAACAAAAGGTAAGGCTATTTTCCTGAAGAAAAGATGAGGAGTTTGGATCACCTCAAGGGGAGAAATGATTAAGCTATGATTAATCAAGCTTTAGTCTGCAATCATGTTGTTTTCAGATAACTTCATAAGAAAGAAAAGCTCACAGGAGGCACATTCCATGAGGTTAACATAATCAGCTGCATCACAAATCTAAGTCATTTAGCAGATCAATCTTACCAGCCTTCTGTAACTACAGGGGAGTTCTGCTTAAGAACTGAGGGTCAAAATAGCATTGGAGAAAGCCCAGATTTCAGATAGCCCATTTCCTGAAATACCTATGGGCACTTCAGTGTGGCTTCCACTCAGCTTGCTAACTTCTTTGTATCACTTTTATCCTCCTCCTTCTCTCTTCATCCAGAAGTTTAGCATGATGAGATTCTAGAAGCCAGACACTTCAAAGTTGGGCATGGACAAATTCACTGCTGCCTTGTGTATGTCCCTTTTGGGAACTGACCATGTACTGAAGAATAGTATAAACCCAAAAGATTTCTGACCGGAAGTTTTCAAATAAATGTAAAAGCACAGAATAACATAAAATAGGCAAGAGAAGTGCAAAATGTTCTCAGTCACTGTTGCCTTCAGTCACTGCTCAATGAAATACCATAACAGATTGCTTAAATGTCCAGCTTCTTGGGCTAGGAACAGCTGGGTGAGAATTCAGGTTACTGTGCACTGGTGGTCTGTGTTACACTTTTACCTCAACCATATTATAGGTCAAATATGTTTAAACATGATTAATCCAGCGCTAGCTTTAAGGGATGCTGTTAAGCAGGTCTGACTTTTCAGAAAAAAAGCTGGTGTGAAATACTAACAGAAGAGTTTAGCTAACTAGATAGCAAATTAGAGCGTCTGTCAACCCCTATGGGTAGCAGCATACATCACAAATTATTTTGCATGATGAAATGTGCTTATAAACTCTTATTATCCAGATATCACTATTTAATATAAATGTTTCTCTACTGTGTGCAGCTAACACCCTTATATGAGCTGGTAAAGGAAGTGCCTTGCTCCTTAGTCAAAAAGCATTACTTAAAACAAGCCATTGAAGAATATATGGCTGAAAATGATCCCTGCAAATGTCAGCCTTGCCAGAATGGTGGTGAGGCAGCCATGGAAGGAACTCAGTGCATGTGTTACTGCAAGCCTTACACCTTTGGAGCAGCTTGTGAGCTGGGAACTCTCGTGCAAGATCAGCCAGGTTAGCACTCTTTAAACCTGTGAGAGTTTAGAGGTGGCAAAGTATGTTCTTCTACTTCGGAGGTCTGTTTGTCTCACTGGAAACTGAATGAGCGGCTGCTGTGCAGTGTCTGCTTGTGCCAGATATCACTGCAGACATACAGCATGGGTAGCGAGTGTCATGCTAAGCCTGAGTCTTAGCCTGTCCAAACAGTACTTAACAAAGAACTGGTTTTATTATTGTTAAATGCAAAGGACAATACTAACTTCTCAAAATGTAGCCTTCTAGAAACAAGTATGTATACTAAATGAGTATCAGTAACTTCAAAAGTTTTTGCTTTTAAACTTTGTAATTAATTGCAGCTAATAGCTATTTTTATTTTCTCTAAGACTCTGATAATGAATAGCCTCTGTAGAATTATACTCACATAAAATGCAAGCTGGAGAAGGGTGAGAGATTAGATCATTGCAACCTAGAATTCTTGGTAGGGTCCTAGTTTGGACCATCATTAGCTTTGAATAGCCTGTGCCTTTAAACCGCCTGCAGTGAGGATTAATGTGAAATATTCCCAAATGTTGCATAGATGTTGTTGATGGACGCTGGAGCTGCTGGTCTTCCTGGAGTCCTTGTTCAGGGGGAAGGAAATCAAGAAGTCGGAGCTGCAACAATCCATCCCCCCATGGCAATGGGAAGGCCTGCATAGGAGAGCAGCATGAAAGCAGATCATGTGAAGATGAGGAGTTGCAGCATTTTCGGTAAGCAGAAAAACAAAACCATTTGGAACACAGCTGCAGGAAGGTTTAAAAATCTATTTCAGGAGGGTGCATAAGCAACTTAACTCAGGATGGAGATCACTTACTGAGCTTTTAAGTTGAAACAAAATGAAATTCAGCAGCTGTGATTTTGATACAAGGTAAGAGAAGAAAATTGAGTAAAAGCTGGTAAATTTGACTCCATTCTATTTGGCATTCTCTCAGATAACCTGGCAGTTCCCCATTTAAGTATGTGATGTAAATGCAATGCATGATAGTCTTGGGCTTCAACGAAACTTGTAGAATTTTGAAAGGAAGGGAGACTGAATTCAAACTAAATTGTACTTTTTCTTTATTCATAGCTTGATTGAACCACACTGTTTTGATTTATCCATAACTCCTACAGAGTTCTGTTCACCTCCTCCTCTCTTGGAAAATGGATTTGTTCAAGTAAGTTATTTCTATTACACTGTTATCTGTTCTATCCCTACTTGCAGTGTCTCTGTTAAAGTCCATACAGATTTCCACTTATAAATTTGTATTTATCTTGGTAAGTTTAGTATCAGAGCTATTGTATAGCAGCTCCCTCAGCATTTCTCCCTAGCTGAAGTTTACGTAACATTGGCCAAGTCTTCCCACAAAAAATAAAACAAAAATAAGAAAGTGAGGTTTAAAGTAAGAAAAGACTTGCATCTTCAAGTACAGCTCTTTTGAGTGACCATATCACATTAACCTTTAGGAAGCTGATAACATGCCATCCTAAGAATTAGCAAAGTCATATACTCTCCCCTGGAAGACTCTTCAAGAGCTTATGTTCCCCCTCTAATGCTTGACAACAGCCATATTTGCAGTCAGTTCATAAAATGGCAGGATAGCACTGTTCTGTCACTGAAGTACCACTGCCAGACCCCTGTCACAGGGTACCTTCAACTCTAACCCTCCCTTTGCTAAGGGAGATAGCCCAAATACACTGTATTCTACAAATCACCAGCGTCATCTCTATTTTTACCACATTTACTGGCTATTGATAACCAGAATTGCCCACAGTGTTCCAGACACTCTTATCAGTGCACTGCAGAATGGCACTAACACTTCTTGCTGTCCTTAGCCACTGCATTCCAGAATCAAAGGTCAACACTGATGGTGGTTTTTAGATAGTGTATCCAAAATTTCACCTGTTCCTTTTCTTTCAGAATGCTGAAAACTTATATGCTGTTGGGAAAAGCATTGTTTATGCTTGCAGACATGGATATTCTCTTGTTGGTGACCCTGTTGCTAAGTGTGGCAGTAATTTACAGTGGCAAGTTGGAGACAGATATTGCCAGGGTATGTTTAACTCATTTTTGATTTGAAATACAACTCCATTCCTGAATTCCAGTGAAACATCTCTAACATCTGCTTTACAACAATAACAGGGGAAAAAATAAACATCTGCATTTCCCAGTTCTCTAGACATAGTTAGGTATCAGTTGACTTATTATAAATACAGATATTGTGATACTGAAATAGAAACATGCTAGAAAGGAAGGCTGGAAATGAGGGAGACTAAATTTCAGTCCAGGAATTACTTTCTGTGAAAACAAACTTGTTACTTAATTCAGTCCTAATCTTCCATACAAGATCCATGGAAATGAGTCTGTATCTAAAGCCACCTGAGGAAAAGGTTCAGAAGGCAGCACTGGCCAACCACAAAGTTCTCAAATAACCACCTTGTCATAAGAACACAACTCCAAAGATCACTTTATATCTTGGATGATCTCCCCACTTCACTCTTTTCCTCTAACCTGGTCAGTAACCATTCATTTTTGGGTTTTTTTCCCTGCACATCTTGTTTATGAGTCAACTTTGAATGTGACCATGTAGACCTGGGAATTTTCAGACCTGCAGTTCAACACCATTCTTTTCTCCTTCCAGTCAGGACTGAGTGCCTGTAAATGCTAGTCCACACAGTTTAAATGCCACCTCTTTGCATATCAGTACACAGTTTCCCAGAGACCTGTAGGTATGACCTCTGTCTACTAGGTGTTACTTTCTAGTATGAACACTCAACAGAAGCATGGGTCCTAAGGACAGAGAAACCCTCCTCAAGCCATGGCTGAATCTGCACCCAGTAGGAGATGTTGTTACTCTGTCCCTTGTGTTGCACCTTTGCCTGCTATGATGAGTTAGTATACTGTGCTAATATGATTGATACGTTTCTACAGGAAAATCAGCTAATCTTACAATTCAATTTGTTAAGAAATTTAGGAGAAGATAAACTATGCGACTGCTTTCTGCAATTCTGATTCACTGTGGCTATTTCAAATCCTTCAATCCTTAGAAACTGCTTGTCTCCCTCCCATCCTTGAGGGGGGCTTGCAAGGAGAGCTATGGAAACCTGTGTATGAGATCGGTGAGAGAATAACTCTGTCTTGTCCACATGGAATGCACTTAGAAGGGGCACACTCCATTTTGTGCGAGCCCAGTCTCAAGTGGTCTCCTGCCTTGAAGACTATCCAGTGTAAGAGACCAGGTAAGACATTGCAGTCCTTCAAGTGCAATGAAGGAGTTTATTTCCTAGACAGACTGTGTCTTAGGTAGATAAGACATAGACAGAGGTATAACCGATATAGTGATAGAGAAGCCATACTTATATCATCAGCTGGAAGCACAGAAAATGTAGGTATGTGTTTTCTGTGGGTTGTTCAAAAAGATGCCAAAGACACTTCTTGTGAGGTTTCCTTACAGATTTTTTTCTTTGCACTCCCCTGTTGCTATTAAGTATTGTCTATGAAAGTATTTTGAGAGATTGCCTGTGATGTATGCTGCCTATTCGGCTTTCCAAGTATACTTTAACCACCACCTATGTTGTTTAACACCACTACCATGTAAGCTGCGCATTAGAGATACAGGTTTTCTATCTGGAACCTGATCCATGTGCCACAGCATTTCACGGAAGATAAGGACAGGGCTGAATGACTCCATTTGCTCATATGACATTCACTCAGCTGATATGGAGTAAATCTCCAGGAGCATCCTTGCCTCAAAATTGGAGAAACATCAATTTGATATGTGGACCACTCAGTGGATAAAGAACTGGATGGATGGCCACACACAAAGAGTTGTGGTCAATGGCTCAGTGTCAGGCTGGAAGCCAGTGATGAGTGGTGTCCCTCAGGGATCGGTGTTGGGACTGGTCTTGTTCAGCATTGGACAGTGGGATTGAGTGTGCCCTCAGCAAGTTTGCCGATGACACCAAGCTGTATGGTTCAGTTGATATGCTGGAGGGAAGGAATGCCATCCAGAGGGACCTTGACATGCTTGTGAGGTGGGCTGGTGCCAACCTCATGAAGTTTAACCATGCCAAGTGCAAGGTCCTCCACCTGGGTTGGAGCAATCCCAGGCCCAGCTACAGGATGGGCAGAGAAGGGAGTGAGAGCAGCCCTGTGGAGAAGGACTCAGGGGTGTTGATTGATGAGAAAATGAACATGAGCCAGTTTCAGTGTGCATTTGCAGCCCAGAAAGCCAACCATATCCTGGGCTGCATCAAAAGGAGTGTGACCAGCAGGTCCAAGGAGGTGATCCTGCCCCTCTGCTCTCGTGAGACCTCACCTGGAGAGTACTGTGCACAGTTCTGGTGTCCTCAATATAAAAAGGACATGGAATCCTTGGAACAAGTCCAGAGGAGGGCCACAAGGATGATCAGGGGACTGGAGCATCTCTTGTATGAAGACAGGCTGAGAAAGTTGGGGCTGTTCAGCCTTGAGGAAGAGAAGGCTGCATGGAGACCTCCTAGCAGCCTTCCAGTATCTGAAGGGGGCCTGTAAGGATGCTGTGGAGGTACTCTTCATTAGGGACTGTAGTGACAGGACAAGGGGTAATGGGTTCAAATTTAAACAGGAGAGGTTCAGATTGGATATAAGGAAGAAATTCTTTCCTGTGAGGGCGGTAAGGCACTGGAATGAGTTGCCCTGCGACGTTGTGAGTGCTTCATCCCTGGCAGTGTTCAAGGCCAGGCTGGCTGAAGCCTTGTGTGGCACAGTTTAGTGTGAGGTGTCCCTGCTTATGTCAGGGTGGCTGGAACTAGATGATCTTAAGGTCCTTTCCAACCCTAACTATTCTATGATTCTATGTTTCTAACTGGAAGTAATGGGAAAATGCTGCTTCAGGTTCATGGTAACAGCTGTTTAAGATCTGAGTTGATACCAGCAAGCACTGACAGAGAGGTAAGTGGACTATATACCATACATCAGCTTTAAGTCATCTTTTCCAGCTGTCGTAGGCAGACAAAGCTTTCTGTAGAGACTAATCAGTGATATGCAGGCATCCAAGCAGCTTGCTGTTTCAAGATAATCACATCTTCACCTAGGGTCCCAGGTTTTCTCATACATCTGGGGAGACCCTTGCTTGTGGAAAACACACACTGCTGTAGAAGACTAGGCATGTGTCCTACATTTCATGTCCATCTTTTTAACAGCCAACTGCTCCCTGAGGTTACCTCACCTAAGGTAAGAGGCAGGTGACAGTCAGACTTAGACCTCAAAAGGCAGTGACCCTGTGAGATTTCCAGTGTAAGTCATCTGTTGCTGTGTTATATCCACATGAAGTGTAAAGGATTTCATAAGGAATAACATATCTGTACTTAAACACTCACTGCTGTTGAAGTGGTAAAGTACCAGCAGGGAAGTACTGTTGCCAATTACTCCTTAGGCTTAGCCTTAGTGAGTTATTTTTTGTAATTTTTTTTTTACATCCTGTATTCAAATTCCAGTTATTAATTAAAACCAGTTTCAGAAGCTTCCATCTTTAGAAACAGCTTATGTCTGGCTGTATGGGAACACTGTATTAGCACAAAAGGGTTGTGTTTTGTTCTTGGTGGTTTTGGTTTGTTTTTTTTTCTTTTTTAGAAAAAGAGGGACAACAATTCGATTAGAACAAGAGTTAAAATCCCAAGGAAATATGAGCTAAGAAGGGTAAAAATTAAGAAGATGTGTATACACAGATACAGTGGAACACATATATTTGGATAAGACTATTTAGTCAGTGGTAGTGTCAGTAACAGTCAGCTACACAACCAACAGCCCCACTGATGGAGATAATGCAGTGACTTTTGGTGAAAATTTCCCCTCTGCATAAACACAAGGTTATGCCTGCTGTTTGTATTGCAATCCTGTCAATTTTGCTTAACAAGTCTTCATCCGTAAGAAAGATGTTTATTTGTTGGGATTTTTTTGTTTGTTTGTTTGGTTTTTTTTGTAGAACACAATATTCAAGAGTATTAAATTTTCATGTTAAAGTAGAAAGCTGCAGACACGTAATCTGAAACACAAATCAGGATACAACTTTCTTAGAAAGTGTGTCTCTACAGATTTAGCAAGATCTTGCAATTACTTCCTACAGAAATCTCCAGAAGAATGTTTAGGAAAGGCTGATTTAATTTTCAAGCTTGAAATATAACTCAGTACTCAAAGAATAATACATGTGCAGTGATTAAAGTTCCCCAAGAATCACTATTGCTTATTTTTTAAAGTTAGTGCAGTTTGAGGATGAATGATGGAACTTGTTGTTTTTGTTAAGTGAAGCCAGTAACTCTGAAACCTAATGGTAAAGCTGTTACCAGCTGTAATTCAGCGCTGCTAAGTTCAAAAGTTCAACCAGCTGCTGCAGAAATCAGGTGGATGTTTAAGCTTGAACACAGTACCTGTTTCCTTCCATCTGACTCATGACCTGTGGATAAATTACTGAACTGTAACTTTGCAAAGTAAAAAATATCTTTTTAATAGTGTTGATTCTTCCCATGCAGTAGATACTTCTAATGAACATGCAGGATGTGACTTTATGTTATGGTTGTATAATTCAGTGCCTTTTAAGCTCAACTGATAGAATAATTTCAGAAAAGACCTTTAACAGCCTGTGTTTTCTGACCCTTAATAGCACTGTCTGTGTTCTACCTCAGCGCCTAGCATGAAACCAGAAGTGACAGAGCCTAAATGTCAACCGTGGGAGAAAATACATCAGTCACAATGTGTGTGCAAAATGCCCTATGAGTGTGGGTAAGTACAAAATTATTTTGGCAATCACTTTCTCACTTTATTCAAGACCAATTAAATTCCTTCAGTCTTCAGTTCATGACAGATGAGAAAGGTTTACTCATATGAGGAGGCACTGTACTTTGCTTTACAACTCAATGTCCTGTTCATCACTTACCTGCCTTGTCAGAGCTGTCAGTGGATCTTAGCAGTGATGGAATTTGGTTGAATGAGAGAATGAGAAGGCACAATTTCAGCTCTACTTGATCTATGAAACAGATGGGAAAAGATAAAATGATTTTTTTAAGATTTAGAAGATCAAGGAAAAGTTAGAAGAGAGTCCCTTGGGACATAAACCATCAAAGCAGTAAGGTAGTGAAATAAAACAGATTTCTTTCCTCTGCTGAGAGAATGGAGAGTTATAAAAGGCATAATAATCTAATTTTCCATTTATACAGCAGCATGCACAGACCAGGCACATCACCTTTCCTGACCTCATAACTTGCAGACCAGAGTCTGCAATCCTGTTTGATTTAAGCCTGTATTTTGCAATAAGCAATGAAGGAGAAATGTAAGGAAATGAGTAGCTCTCCGTTCTTTGCTAAACATAGAGGTAACAATACTCCTGAGACCACCTGGTGCTAATGGCCAGACATGTCAAAGAGCTCAGTACATTTGGTCTGGCTTGCATAGGCTGGATGAAGTCTCCTATAAAGTCATCACAGTGGGTGTGAGTTCTAGATAGGAAATCTGGCCAAGTTTATGTCATAGCAGGAGCTGAGGAGTTTGGAAACTCCAAACAAGTGATTATTGATATCCAAGGATAACAGACCAAATTTTCTTATCCTTGCTTGGTAGGAGCAAGAAATTTTGCAGTCTTCTCAAGTGACTCAAGGTAGCAGATCTTCTTAGTAGAGGATGTGTACTTTCCATCAGCCACATAGCGCAAGAGTGTCCCTGCATGGTGACTGGGTTCTAAGTTGAACAAGACTGGTCCCAACACCGATCCCTGAGGGACACCACTCATCACTGGCCTCCAGCCAGACACTAAGCCATTGACCACAACTCTTTGCGTGCGGCCATCCAGCCAGTTCTTTATCCACCGAGTGGTTCATCTATCAAATTGATGTCTCTCCAATTTAGAGACAAGGATGTCATGTGGGACAGTGTCAAACACNTGGCCTCCAGCACTAAGCCATTGACCACAACTCTTTGCGTGCGGCCATCCAGCCAGTTCTTTATCCACCGAGTGGTTCATCTATCAAATTGATGTCTCTCCAATTTAGAGACAAGGATGTCATGTGGGACAGTGTCAAACACTTTGCACATCCAGGTAGATGACGTCAACTGCTCTACACCTGTCCATTCAGTTCCCATCATAGAAGGCCACCAAACTGGTCAGGCAGGATTTCCCCCTAGTGAAGCCATGCTGGCTGTCCCCAAGCACCTTGTTGTTTTTCATGTGCCTTACCATGCCTTCCAGGAGAATCTGCTCCAAGATTTTGCCAGGCACAGAGGTGAGACTGACTGCTCTGTAATTCCCTGGCTCATCCATTTTCCCCTTCTTGAAAATGGGGGTTGTATTTCCCTTTTTCCATTAGTCTGGAACTTCACCTGACTGGGATGTTTTTTCAAATATGATGGCCAGTGGCTTAGCAACTTCATTTGCCAGCTCCTTCAGGACCTGCGGATGGATTTCATCAGGTCCCATGGACTTGTGCATGCTCAGGTTCTTAAGATGGTCTTGAACCAGATCTTCTCCTACAGTGGGCGTATGGTCATCATTCACTGTCCCTGAATCTGCCTTCTAACACTTGGGTGGTGTGGTCAGAGCATTTGCCAATGAAAGCTGAGGCAAAGAAGTCATTAAGAACCTCAGCCTTCTCCAAATCCAGTGTAGCCAGTTCACCTGATAGCTTCCTGAGAGGGTCCACATTGTCCCTACTCTGTCTTTTACTTGCAATGTAACTATAGAATCCCTTCCTGTTATCTTTCACATCCCTAGCCAAGTTTAATTTTAACTGGGCTTTGCCTGTCCTAACCTGGTCCCTAGCTTGGCAGACAACATCCCTGTACCCTTCCCACACCGCCTGTCCTTGCTTCCACCTCTTATAAGCCTCCTTTTTACCTCTTAAGTTTCCTCAGCACCTCTTTATCCATCCAAGCAGGTCTCATGGCCCTCCTGATGCACTTCCTTCTAGTTGGGACACAACATTCCTGAACTTGTAGCAGGTGATCCGTGAATATCAACCAACAGTCTTGAGCCCCCATGCCCTCTAGGGCTATATCCCATGGAACCTTACTAAGCAGGTTACTGAAGAGGCCAAAGTCTGCTCTTTTGAAGTCCAGAGCAGTGAGTTTGCTGCATGCTCTTCTCACTGTCCTTAGGATCTTGAATTCTACCATCTCATGATCGCTGCAACCAAGGCTGCCCTGGAGCATCACATTTCCAACAATCCCTTCCCTGTTGGTGAGCACGAGGTCAAGCAGGGCACCTCTCCTTGTTGGCTCCTCTACTACTTGCAGAAGGAAGTTGTCTTCCACACAACTGGGGAGTCTCCTGGATTGCTTGTTCAGGGCCATACTGTCCCTCCAACAGATGTCAGGGTGGTTGAAGTCCCCCANTTGTCTTCCACACAACTGGGGAGTCTCCTGGATTGCTTGTTCAGGGCCATACTGTCCCTCCAACAGATGTCAGGGTGGTTGAAGTCCCCCATGAGGACAAGGGTCTGTGAGGATGAGGCTGTTCCTATCTGTCTATAGAGCACTTCATCCACAGAGTCCTCTTGATCAGGTCGTTTCATAGACTCATAGAATAGTTTGGGCTGGAAAGCACCTTAAGATAATCTAGTTCCAAACCCCCTGACATAAGCAGGGACACCTCACACTAAACCATGCCATGCAAGTACTTGTCCAACTTGGCCTTGAACACTGCCAGGGATAGAGCACTCACAACCTCCCTGGGCAACCCATTCCAGTGCCTTACCACCCTCACAGTAAAGAATTTCTTCCTTAGATCCAATCTAAACCTATCCTGTTTTGAACCCGTTACCCTTTGTCCTGTCAGTACAGTCCCTAATGAAGAGCCCCTCCCCAGCATCCACACATTTCTTCTTTTGACTCTTAACATGTGCAGAGGCCACACAGAAGTCCAGGACAGGAACCAAAAAGACCTTAGTCACTGCCCCCTGCTACACATCATATGATTTCATAATCTATCTAGCTGTGTCTTAAACTCCAGAGTTGTTCTCATCACCTCTACTCTCATTTTGGAGACTGATCCAGAACCTGATTGTTTTAATGGCTATGAACTTTTCTCCGATTTTCAATGAAAGACTATCTGAGCATATTCTATATTCATCTCCAATACTGCCAATGTCAGACAAATTACTCCAGATCAGATCTTATCACTGCCTCACTGGAAGTCATTAATACCAGCTATTAATGCCTTATTAACATATTGAAGTTATTAGTTTTCTTTTTTTATTTTGGCAGATGCATCACACTGGTGCCTTGTTCACCCTACCATTACTGATACCTGGACTTCTTTTCCTGTTTTGTATCTAAGGGATACGCAGCCAACATAAGTAGTAATAATAATTTCTCACATGGCTGCATGCAGCCTGTGCTTCCAAGAAAGCTGTGATTATTTTGCAGAAGTTGTAAAGGTGAATTTTGTTTACAGTACAGAAGATAAAAGGTCTAGAAATGTAATCAAGAGGGAACGTATTTGCTCCCTAGATGGCAGTATTTGTATGCTATTTTTCTCTATGAAACCATATAGAGTTCAATTTTCCTAACAGTTTGTAACAGATTGCCACTGTAATTTCCTCCATCACTGTTCTCCCTGACTCACAAACTGTCTGTTAACTGCTCACCTGTCCCCAAGCACAGTTCCATACTCTCCAGCCTATTCCTAACATAAACAGCAACTCACAATCCCTGTCTGCTGGGCCTGTCTTTTCTAAAGAGCCTGTAACCTTCCATTCCAGCACTCCAGTTATACGAGCCATCCCACCATGTTTCTGTGATACCTATTATATCATACCCCCATGGACATGCACACTTCTCTAATTCCTCTTGTTTATTCCTCATACTACGGGTGTTTGTGTAGAGGCATCTGAGCCAAGCCCAAATGAAGCTGACTCATTGGCTGGAGTGGCTGAAATATCTCTGCATTGTTCCACGCCTTTATTACAGGTGCTGGCAACTGAGTGGCAGTGTTGGGATGGAATGAAGGTCCCCTCCCCCAACTCATCTAGTTTAAAACTTTCTTGACCAGCCTGGCAAGCTTCCTACCAAAACAACTCTTCCTCTTTGTCAGACCAGCTCCACCAGCCTCCAGTAGATGTGGCCTACTAAATTGAGTCTCATATTCTAAATACCCAACTCCCTGACTATGGCACCACCATTCTAACCATTTATTAACCTGGCAAATCTGCCAGGTTAATAGGGTCCTCCCCCTTATCCTGGAGAATGGATGAAAAGACAGTCTGAGCTCCAGAGCCCTTAACCACCTTTCCCAGGGCTCTGTAGTCCTTCTTAATTTTCTTCAGGCTACTGCTATCTGTATCACTAGCACCCACATGTATCACTAGAAGTGGGTAATAGTGGGACTCAGTAGACCAGGCAGCCTCTCTGCAACATCCCTGATCCATGCCCTTGGTAGGCAACACACCTTCCTTGAGAGTGGGTCAGGCGGACAGATGGGTGCCTTTATGCCTGGCAAAGTACAGCCCCTTACTACTATGACCCACCACATTTTCCTGGCAGCACCAGTAGCGATCTTTACCTCAGCCGGTTTTTCACGGTGCGAGTGCGTTTCCTCATTAGCCCCCTGCAGGACAGCAAAGTGGTTCTGGGTGGGCACAAAAGGTTTAGGAGGAAGCCCCTTGCTGTTAATTGTCCTCTTCCTCCCTTTTTTGTTAGCTTTCCTTGTTATCATTTCCTAGCTTCCTTGGTTAATGAGCTCCTTCTTTCCTCCATGAGCTACAGTGGACGCGTGAGGCCCCTGCACAGTTTGGGCCTGGAGCAAGCATTCCTGCTTCCTCTCAGCTTCCCTGACATCTTTCAGGCTATTGACAGCGTCCCGCAGCCCAGCCCCTGCTGCAGCAGGACCTCCACCAGCGAGCACCGACTGCAGCCCTGCCCATTGCGCACCCTGCCCTCACCAGACCCGTGCAGGCACTCTCTACACCCGAGCTCTGCGCTGCAGCCTCCCCTCTCATCAGCTCTGTCTGGGCGCCTACGCCGGCCACCGCCGGAGCAGCCAGAGCAGAGCTCCCAGACCAGGCCCCGGTCTCACGCCGACAGCTCGCCTCCCCTCGCCTCGCCTCAGCCCGCCTCGCCTCGCCTCAGCCCGCCTCGCCTCGCCTCGCCTCCCCTCGCCTCGCCTCGCCTCCCCTCGCCTCGCCTCCCCTCG
>NDXB01006896.1:0-25418 GCA_002631895.1 Agapornis roseicollis
GCTGCTGGGGAGGGACTCTTCATTAGGGACTGTAATGACAGGACAAGGGGTAACGGGTTCAAATTTAAACGGGAAGTTTAGATGATATAAGGAAGAAATTGTTTCCTGTGAGGATGGTGAGGCACTGGAATGGGTTGCCCAGGGAGTTTGTGAATGCTCCATCCCTGGCAGTGTTCAAGGCCAGGCTGGACGAAGCCTTGGGTGGCATGGTTTAATGTGGGGTGTCCCTGCTTATGGGGGAGGGGGGGGTTGGAACTGGATGATCTTAAGTTCCTTTCCAACCCGAACTATTCTATGATTCTATGACATGCTCCAAAAAATTACTTCACCCACTGTGGATAATGTGCACACCCTGGGGTTTCTCTTCTCTGGACCAGTGACCACAGAATTACACAGCTATTCATTCATCTGTGCCTTCTTCCCTTCTAGTTGTGCAGCAAAATCCTTCTGTCTCTGGGATGGAGCTAGCCACATTAGGAGGGAAATCTCTGTGCTGCTGGAAATTCACTGTGGTCAGTGCCATTGCTCCCAATTGGGTCTACATTAAGGCTAGAATCAGTTTTGACCTTTTTAATCACACACTAAGGCTTCCCAACACTGGAAATATGTCAGTGAATTCTCAAGGTTGGGTTAGACCATACATATCTCTGGTTGGAAAAGACCCAACAACCCATGAACAAGCCAATGAAATCTCATTTAATGTAAAAGATGAGGGCTATAAAACACAACCATCTCCTGTCTCAGATGGGCCGGTTTTCTGTAGGTCTGTCCTTCTAGCCCATGTGTTTTTAAAATATTTTGTGAATAAATGCAGGCAAATTTGTTTTTCATATTAAAGAAAATAAGAAAGAAACTTGATGGGAAGCTTAGGAAAGGGATTAATAAATCCCCAAGAAATTAAACCTGTTTGAAATGTGAAATATTGGAGGATCAATTTTCCCTCTATTGCCCAAGTAACCAAATTCTGCATTCTAGCTCTGGTAACATGTTGTTTAAAGTTAGCTTTGGTATTTGGTTAGTAAATGATTCTCTTTCAACAGAGCTGCTCTCAGCCTCTGTTTCCTGGGGAAATGGAGCTTATGCAATCACTTTGTACATGTTCATGTCTGTCTGTCTGTGTCCCTCTACAGTAATGTTTGAGCTTCTTGGCCAGTATGAAGCCAGATTTGACGGGAAGAGAGATAGCTATCTGTCAATCACATTCCTGAGCATGTTGTGAAACAAGACATTGAGCTAGTAGAGAAAGGCCATAGAAGCACCCCACCTTTGGGGAAAGTGATTATTCACATACTATTAGATGCCAGAGAAGCCACAAAACTGAGACCTCTCAGACAGCCAACTGCAGGAAAACAACTTCAGTGGAGTTTGCAGTCAGCCACCAGACACAGATCTGTGAGGGAAGTGGCTTTATTGATGTAGTGCTCACAAAAGCACTGCTGCTTTAGGCACATGTAGTCCACATGCACTCAAGTTCTTTTAATTCTTTTTAAGCTTCCCCACCTTCCAGCCCATGACAATGTTCTTCCTTGGTTTAGTCTTGGTGATAAAAGCACAAAGGGTGAAAACAAAGGTATCTATTTTCACATTAGCAACTTAGGAAGTAAAATACTATGTGTGTCACAAGTTCTTCCTAGGACTCTTGCAAAGTGCAAAGATACAGTCATAGAATCACAGAATCATAGAATAGCTGAGATTGGAAAGGACCTTAAGATCATCTAGTTCCAACCCCCCTGCCATGGGCAAGGAAACTTCACACTAAACCATGTCACCCAAGGCTCTGTCCAACCTGGCCTTGAACACTGCCAGGGATGGAGCTTTCACAACTTCCTTGGGCAACCCATTCCANGGAAAGGACCTTAAGATCATCTAGTTCCAACCCCCCTGCCATGGGCAAGGAAACTTCACACTAAACCGTGTCACATTCCAGTGGATATAGAGTAGTTCTAAGTCAAGAAAGTGAACAAATTGAGGGTCTGATATGGGCTGTTTTAGAAGCCTCAGTAGAAGGAGGTCCCAGCTATGGAAAGCACCCATCTATGGAAAGATAATTGCATCCGAAGCATTTAAAACAGGTTATAATGAAGATAATAAAGTATTTCTGCATTCCCTGGAAGGTGTTCTCCATAATGTCTGCTGGTGTTTGTTATCAGTTTCACAAAATTGGAAGCATTATGATTTTGTTTCCTGATTTTATTTGGAACATTGTTATCTGCCAACCCAAAAGGCACAGAAGGGGATTTGGGCTCAAGAGGTGATTTATCACACCCAGAGTTCCAGAGCAGGTCACTGCCTCAAGCTTTGCTGTTTGTGATCAATGTCCACCTTGCTCCATCCTTGTCTAGTGTAATAAACTTTTCCCCCTTGACTGGACTAAGGGTACCACACAGAGCACTCACTGTTTCCTTCCGGGCTTATTTTCCCTTCCTTTTCCTCCTATCAGCATTTTGGAGCAGATGTCATGATACAGACTTGTATTCAACCTGAGGGAAAAGAACAGGGAGGAACAGGATGGAACAAAGTCCTGAGCCCACATGCAAATGGTGGATGCAGCTGATGTCTACCTTGATCCAGCAGATGCTTTTCTTCTTCATGAGGTAATAAAATAGCTTCATGGCTTCTGGCAGTACTTCTTTCCTATTAACATGGCTTGAGTCCATCTTCATTTAGTCATGCCTGAAGTTGTTGAGTTCCTGAGGAACTGCTGGGCTGCACATGTTCAGCCAGGACAGGCTTCTGAAAGGGAATTTTGGCAAGGAGAACATATTCTGGGACACTCTGTGAGGCAGGCACAGCACAAGAGTGGAGAAGGAGAAGATTCCTGTATGGAATCCACTTTGTTGTTCTCCTAAGGCTGCATTCCTGGGTTTCAGCATTGAAATAATACAGGGAGTAAGCCAAGCCCTGTATAGCCCGCAGTTAGCAATAATTGTGGCCACTGTGGTCTTTTTATTTTGTTTTAAAAACAAAGCTAAAACTACAACCTCTACATCCATCAGCTTTGAAAAACTTTTAGTTTCATTGAGGTGGTTGCACCTAAGTTGTTCCACAAAGTTATTTCCTACCCTAACAATGTCATGATGATACCTACGCCTTACTTGACAAGAGAGAAGTTTTCTAACTTAAAGTCCTGAAGGGACTAACTTCATCTATTCACAGGTTGAAGACTTTGGGGGCTGATGCTGGTACATCAAAGGACCTTTCTCACTTTCCCCACTCCAGCAGCCTTTTAGATTAAGCTGTTCCTTTCTACTAGGTTATAACATGTAGTCTTTATGTCTGCAATGCTCAGGACTGTTGTTTAGGGCCTATCATAACATGGTTATAATCAGTGCTTTCAGCTGTAGTGAAGCCTCTCCCCTGACTCCATAGGGTCCTTCAGCTCCATGCAGGCTGGTTTCCATTACTCCCACTCACTTGGACTCCCTGACCTCCATTTGGTCTATCACAACATGACCCGCACATCTCAGACTGTCCTTTGAGGCATCCCACAGAAACACCTCTCAGAACAAATGCAAGTTTTAGAGGAAACTGGAATTTCAAGGAAAAGTGGTCACTTTTCACCATTAACTTCTAGATTATTTTGGCAAGCTCTCTCTGCTGCCTTTTCCAGTCTTAACTGTTTGCTTTTTCTGTGTCAAATGCAATTCTCTGGCATGATATGCCTGGTTCCTGGGTGGCAGCCCTTGAGGGACTGACTGGCTGCACTTCCAGCACCTCATAGAGCAAGATTTAGCACAGAGCCAGGAAAATGCACAGTTTACCCCCATGTCTGAGACATCACAGTGCCCTTGGAGGTAGTTTCCTTACTTTCCATTACTTCAAGTGGTTACTTGAAGGCCAGAGAGACAACGAGTTTTCTAGGAAAGCCACCCTTCTCTTTACACGTTGGGGACTGTTGTCCTCATCTGTGTCACTTCCAAAAGGCATCTTAAGAAGAAAAATCTTGGACATGTTTGAGGTTTCAAGGTGGCTGCTGAGATTGCAAGTAAAGGGATCAGCTTAGGAGAACTTTCATGTGTTAAAGGTCTATTGGTATTATTTACTCACCATGTACTAGAGCAAGGTCCTTAAAATGTGCCTGGGGAAAGTGTCTGCCAGTGATGGAGACGGTTCCCTCAGGGTACCAGTGATGGAGTATAGCTCCGGGCAAGGGAGCTCCTTGTGTGGGAGTCATCACAGCCTCCCTTCTGCCCTGGGAGCCCAGGTTTATTGGGGTTTTGAAGCAGGGAAGAGCCCAGTCTGAGGGCAAGTCCAAGGCTCTGAGCCTGTAGTGAACAGAGTCAGGAAGTGATGAAGAAAAATGGGAGGGGGAGAGAGGCAAAGGAATATTTCTGAGGCATGGTCAAAGGGCTGGAAGAGTCTCAGGGTGTCCTCTTATATCTGCCCCAAGGGATAAACTGCATTAACTAAACCTTTCCTGACAGATGTTTCTCTAACCTTGTCTTCAGGGAGCAGGACTTTCCCTCTAAGCACTCTGCAGTAGCCTGTTCCGGGCCTTCACTGATCTCAGAGTTAGAGAGTTAAACCTTATATCTACCTTCAGCCTCCCTTGCTGCAGTGTAAGTCAAGTCCACTGCTCCTTGAGCATATTGGAGGAATTATTTCTTTCCTCTTTATTGCACCATCTAAACAGTTTAGAGACACGTGTTTCCACTGAAGCCTTCTTCCCTTCCCCAGTTCTCCCACTCTTTGCTCAGACATCATAATTTCTTTCTTTACTTATTAAGATGCCCAAAACTAGAGCTAGCACTAGGACTAGACAGAGACCTTCCTAGAATTCACTGACTTCCCACTTTTTCTTAACCTGCAATCCCTAGATTACTTCTGGAGGAAGCCACATATTCCTACAACACTGGTTGCTCCCATTGTGGTGAATGGCTGTCAAGCCAGAACAAGCAGTCACTTGAATGGTCACAACCCTGCAACGTCAATTAAATCTGCTGGGGTAAAATGGTTGACAATAGCAACAAAATCTCAGCAGCATCAGAAGCCATCCTTAGGTATGCCCTGACAGAACGAGCAACCCACAGGACTTCTTTCCACCTCTATTATTTCCCCTGTATTTTCCTATAGCAAATACATGTCAGACTGGTTCCTTCATCCCTGGAGAAAAAAAGAAGTCAGTGCTGCTGATACAATGGAAAAGCCTGAGTCAACCCTGTGACTCCTGTTGTCCTGAACTCCTTTATGAACTGATTATTTCAGAGGATCTCTGCAGGATGTTTTCTATTCAAACCTGAACTTGTATCATCGTCAGATTTAGCTTCTATGTGATGCTATCCAAGACACAAAGATCTTGAAAAACCTCACACTACATCCCAGAGCCCCACTCCAGCTATTTCTCTAGGGCAAGAAGGCAAAATGGATAAGTCCCACTAAGGATAACTTCCTACCAGCTAGCCATCCACACTAAAGAATTTAATCTGGGCTAGATTCCCATCTCACTTGATCAAATTTCACATGAGATAGTGCCAAAAGTCTAACTACAGTAAAGATGAAATCACACCACAGCCACTTATTCACCTTCTACATTATGTAGTCTATCCCCCATATCTTCTAGATCTGTCACAGATGTGATGTTCTTTTACCCATGATTTGTTTTTAACCAACATATGCTAGACTACTTCGTATCTTCAAAGTGTTCAAAATGGTCTGTTCCACTTGTTGTTTCAACATTTCTCTAGATGTTGAATGTATGCTGATCGACTGATAATTCCCCAGCTCTTATCCTCTACATTAATAGAGCCATTTTCTTTCCCTCCTGTCTCACATGTCCTTTGAGACAGTGCCTAGCCAGTTCTCTGATTTGAACAAAAAATGTCCTTTCAAATAATTCCCTTAGACTGTCTTTTGCTTATTGTATTCTGAATTCCTCTTTTCCAGTCATCAGTGATAGTGTGTCTTTGGCTTATAGCATTTTTAATGAAGGCTCATATGTGAAAGTCATTAACCACTTCAGCCCTCCAGGCACTATTAGCTTTCCTTTCTCACTAGGTGGAGGTACAGCTTCTTCCTTCATCTTCCTCTTTCTGATGAAATATTAATAGAAAGCTTTTTGTTCCCTTTCACATACCTTGCTTGTTTTGTATCATTCTGTGCTTTGGCCTTTATGATTTTGTCCCTACATGCTCTAGAGACTCATTTACATGCATCTGTAGTAAACTGACCTAGTTTCCATTTCTTGCATGTCCTCATAGATCATCTGTCTGATGCATGCAATTGTCAGCAGTGCAAGCTGCATTTTACTTCCAGTCTGAAGACTGAGAGGAACCAGGATCCTCCAATAGGGATGCTGGAGAGGGACTCTTCATTAGGGACTATAGTGACAGGACAAGGGGTAATGGGTTCAAACTTAAACAGGGGACATTCAGATTGGATCTAAGGAAGAAATTCTTTCCTGTTAAGGTGGTGAGGCACTGGAATGGGTTGCCCAAGGAAGTTGTGAGTGCTCCATCCCTGGCAATATTCAAGGCCAAGTTGGACAAAGCCTTGGGTGACATGGTTTAGTGTGAGGTGTCCTTGCTTATGGGGGGGGGGAGGGGGTTGGAGCATGATGATCTTAAGGTCCTTTCCAACCCTAACTATTCTATGATTCTATGATTTTCAGTAAGATGAGGTTGCTAAAAAGAATGTAGGACTATTACTTCTGTGAGTGAAGAGGAAACTCAGTGTTGCACTGGGTCAGAGAAGTGGGTGCCTAAGAAAGAGTTGTGCCATCAAATGACAAAAGGTATCAGCCCTCTGTATTCAATTATCAATGTCTCTTAATTAGACACCATCCTTGGAAACTGGGCCATGGGAATTCTGAAGAGGAATAGGGTATGTTAATATATGTCATAAAAGACCATATTAAATAGTCTCAGACACACACCAGTGTGCATGAAGCCTCTCTCAGCTTTTCTTAAAGGTTTTACTTTAGGAAAAGCCAAAATGGCAGCACACCCACACCAATAAGCCCAAAGCCTGCATTTCCTGTATCATCTTGCCTGTAAGCATTCCAGGGAGCTGTAAGTACTTACTGAGGGCTAGCTGTTTCCACTGTACTTTCCTGTGGAGAAGCATGGTAAAGAAAGTGCTGGAGTAAATTATCTGCTGGTTGAGTTACTGTCATGAATGATAAAACAGATGTTTCATATCCATGGACTTTTCATGTTCTTGGGCCCCAGGCTGGGTAGATAATGTGAAATCCTATTACAACATGGAACAAGGAGTTGTAGTGGGCATATAAGCTCCAAATCTAGCTCCTGGTGATACAGTTTTTTCCACGGCTTATCCTTTAAACCACACACGTGCTCGTTCCTACACATCCAGCAGCATTTCTGTACCAATTCTTAGCTAGAAGTGAGACTTTTGGCAAATTATTTGGAAAAATCCATAAAATATATACTCCGTTTCCCCAACTAATGCTAAGCTCAGTGCCCTTCAATGTGCTTGGGGTCTCTGGAAGGTTTCTGGGCATGATTGTTTCTGTTCCCTTGTCCCATGTGAGAACATTTGTTCTTACACCTACCATTAGCAAGCCCTAGGCTTTGCAAGAGAAAATGCATCAAACCCCTTTGCACTGCCCCAGAGACACAAAACAGCTGTAAAGCAAGCTAAAGCAGTTAATTGCTCTGTTTCCCCAAAGCAATATAAAGGAGCTGGAGTATCCTGAAGAATCTGGCATTTACAGAGTAATTTCTGTTGCACGAAAGGCATAACCCTTAAAATCATAGCCATAATGCCCAGAGGGATTTCAGATTGCACAGTCCAACTTTTCGCACTGAGGTGGGCTCGAGGTTAGCGGTAGGTTACAACTGATGGTGTCCGCTTGTGCCTTTTGTAAAATCGAAGGTGTTTACACAACATGTTTCTGGAGACTGATTTGTACCTGCACATGCAGAATGTCTGAGGTCTTGGAAGAGATTTGCACACCTAATCCCCAGCCTATTCTTCGTTTGCTGTGCAGTTTTCATGCCTACTGTAGAGTGGCTGACAAGAGCCAGCACTGGAGATGAGATAGTAGCAGAACTCTGTTCCCTGAGTAACCCCTGGGACTTGAACCAGACTTTTGGGCTTGCCACTGTATGAAAGACTGTACCCCTACACTTGGGAACCAAGCTAAACCTCCTAGACAGATGGTAGGAGACAATGCCTTATTGACACCTGCCTCTCCAGTGGGCCTGAACACATGTAGCAGAGGTGAACACCCCCAACATGCTGTATGTGTTGATCTAAGATCAGTATTAGATTTAACTGCCTTATTTTTTCTTTGTAACAGAATGAAATGTGACAGGGTTTTGGTATAAATGACTCTGATCTTGAGTAATTTCTTGCAGCACTTCCTTGCATTCACCCTACTAATCATGCGGTTAGGGAAATACTGCTTGAAAGATGTAGTAATGAGTTGGAGCCCAGCACAAGCAGTAAAATATTGCTCTGTTTTGGGAAATATTGTCATTATCCCATAAATATGGCATATCTGCATAGTATCTGCCTTAGCACATGGAGAGAAAATTATATTACATCATCACTTTGTCATGTGGAGTTGGCAGAAATTCTGGGAGCTATTCCTTAAATCCATGTTCAGATGATAAGAGGAGAAAAGGGAAAGACATGAGTGACAGGTAGAGCTGCATCAAGGCAGAAGGTTTAGTTTTTTGACTAACCTTTCAGCTGAGACAGATGCACAATGGTAAATAAAAACCCATCCTCCCCCAACTTAGTCAAAGATTCTGTGTGTTAGAGTCCTTTGTATGCAGTTTATGCATGTGTTGAAGTAATTTGTTTGGCTGTATTCTAAAAAAGCAGAGATGTGTAGTTTCCTTTACCATATGAAATAAAAGTAACTGCAAGGCCAAAGCAGCGTAGTCAGTTTGGTCCTATATGCTACTCACATCAAAACCCTCAGCCATAGCACTAAGGGAAGACCTGTAGGATCAAAAAAGGTGGCATTCATCGCATCTTCCATGGTAAGAACTAACCCTGAGCTGGCTAGCTGTGCTGCCATCACCCTTGTTGGAGTCAGTGGAGTTTATGGTTCAGTTTATCCACACACCCTGTGGGTGCACCCTGTGCACTTAAAAAGATGAACCATCATCTCCTCTCCTTCATGGTGTGCTACTGATTAACTCTCCATTGACCATAAAGGGAGCTTGAATTTGTTTGGTCCTGTATCAACAACTTATGGACACTGTAAGTTGTCAATAAAGGATAACTAGGGTGGTGAGGCACTGTAATGGGTTGCCCAAAGAAGTTGTGAGTGTTCCATCCCTGGCGGTGTTCAAGGCCAGGTTGGACAAAGCCTGGACAAAGCCATTTGGGTGGCATGGTTTAGTGTGGGGTGTCCCTGCTTATGGCAGGGGGGTTGGAACTAGGTGGTCTTAAGGTCTTTTCCAACCCTAACTATTCTATGATTCTATGATCCATGGACATAGACAATATGTGATGTCAAACCCACTTTATGAGAATCTGCAGAAGTCACCCTTCTAAAGAACTACATGGGTTTGGGGTTTGGGTTCATTTATTTTGTGGTTTTTGTTTTATTGTTGTGTTCAGATGCATACATGGGAGTCTGGGGCACCAGCCATATTTGACATGCTGCACTGGTACCATTAAAGGAAGAAGAAAGGGTCAAAAAGAACAATTAAAATGGGAACTGTCATATATCCTGCTTCATAACCCTTCATTAAAAAATGATGTATGCCTATACAAATTAATGCACTAGGCTCTGAAATCTCTGTACCATATACTATGGACATGCCTTGTGCATTACCACCAGCTCAAAGCATGGCCATTTTTATAGGATTTAAGACCACCTTCCTTGTTTCCAGTGAACTGCAAATCACAAAATATCACTCAGTTGTCTGCAACTGGGTCATGCTAAAGGTTTATCTGTAAAAGCAATCAGCCATGGCTGGAAACAGCAGGAGACTGAGCTGCCACCACTGCTTTTGCTGATTTGTTGCAGTGATCTAATCAGTCTCCCTTTGGAGAGACTGGTAGACCTTGTCTCTGCCTCAAGCTTGTCTCATTTTAACTGCTATATGTTGTTTCCTGAGTAACTTCATTCACTTTGCATTTTCTCCATGCCTCCAAAGAGTACCTCATTCTTCTTATGAAACAACTTACAGAAGCCAAATTGTCTAATAACTTCAAAGATGGCTGTCAGTTAAATGGTTCTTGCATTCATCAAAAATAAACTTCAGAGTTGTACAGGGCATATTTTGTCTTACTTAGGATATTCTGTGCTACTAAAAGCATAAAATATCTGCAATATGTTCAAGCTGTGCAATCTCAGTTTACTGCCATATGTAAAATGCCATTTTTGTTAGATAAGAGCTATTTTCATATTAATATGTCATTAATGGTCATTAATTGTAGTCCTAGCCATTAACCTCACTGTTGATTTATTAACATGTCCTTTTTAATACAAATGGCTGGTTGGCTTTCGGCCTATCTATCTTTGCACTGTCCTGTTTGTCCTCAGCAAATATTGGCAGGGAATTAACATTTTTCCAGTCATCTGTAATTTCCTCAGTCTTGTCGGATTAAAAGGAAACTTCAGGGAACCAGAAACCACATCAGTTTCACTTCAAGATGCCCAAGTCAAAGTTATCCAGGCCTGCTGGTTTCAAAAAGGGTTGTTTCATGTTCTCTGAATCACTAAAGCCTCAGAACATTATCATCCTCATGTGATCTTAGTGTGTCATCCTGCTTGCTCCCGAATACAGACTGGAAGCACATTACCTTTATTGTTATTAACATTTCATTTGTCCCTGATACACTTAAAAACCCCCTCTATTTCTTCTTGTCTGGCTTTTTCAGCTCTGGCTTGTGTCTGGCACCTTCAGCTTCCCCCATCAACAAAGTTAGAGAGAAATAACAAAACACATTTTCAACCTTCCCATTTGTTACATTATCTTATGTTTAAATTGTTTCTGCTCATTGTCTTTACTTTTGAATCACACTTCAGCTAAAACTGGTGTGATCACTTTTTTCCTTTTCTAATGATCTGACAAGTTTTTATAAATAAAGTAAAATTCCTATTCTTGATGACTTTTACTTTTCTCTCATTTAGTGCATTTTAGTACATTTTTTGGCTGTAGCCACAAGCTCATACATAAACCTCACTGCTTTCATTCCTGTTATGGGCAGAAATCATAGTCTGAAACTTCAGCAGGAGAGTCCCAGCATACAGACACATTAGATGTGAGCATCACAATAATAACAACAGCAAGAACAATGATGATGATGATGATTATGATGATGATATCACTGCCAGCAATCCATTAGTGATTTTGTTAAAGCATCTACTTGAGGTCATCAGAGCAGTACACAGGGCATCAGTTTGATTATCAGGAGAATTAAGGCATGGGTGGCCTATGCTTGGCTCTGTGACCACTGCCAACTTTTTCTCTTGTCCTTTGAATATGAACAGATAACAATAAATAAATTGTATAGTAAATGTCTATGCCCTTGAAGAGTTCAGTGGAGGCTGCACATGCAACCACAAATCTGGTGTTCTTGACTGTCTGAAGACGCTTAATGTGCAATGAAATAGTTCTCTTCTGCATATTTCCTCTTGTTTGCTTTTCTCACTAAGCTGTTTCCCAAGGATGAGGGTGTTTTTCAATGAGGGAAGAAAGTGGCTTTCTTTTCATGCTTTGCTGTTTGTTTGCTTACTTTTTTAATATGCTGCTCCCATGGATTTCTCCTTCTTGTGGTAAGCAAAGAATCCCACAATGTATTGCATCAGTCTCCATACTATGCACCAGCAACACAGCTTAAACCACATCTGGAGCTCCGCAGCAGAGAGCAGAGATAGAGCTACCATTAACCACTCTCAGGAAGCATCTATCAGCCACAGCCAGCCAGGTGCTGAGAAACGCTGCACTGCTGAGCCTGATGTGGTAACACAGGTGAGTTTACAGAGAGATCTTGTCTTTCTCTTTTTGCCTCCTGCTTTCATGTCTTTGGGCTACTGTCAGTGTGTTTTTACTGGCTGGGGCCCTGCTATGGAGAGCATGAATATATTTTGCAATACATTCATGCTCCAGCATCATAGCAAGCTCAGAGAGTTTTCTTCAGAATCACCCTTGATTGAAAAATACTGATTTTTATTGCTAAATGCACAAATGCACAAATGAATACATCTGGAATTCCACACAACCAAAGAAAATGGAAAATCTCTACACCTTAAACTTGCTTGTAATTTCAGAGGCCAGAAGACAGCAAGGCTCTTCTTGCATTTCTCAAAATGATTAATATAGTTCATGAAGTCTAATGAATGTCTCTATATCTCTCCCTGTGTTATGCAAGGTCAAGGTAAATATATGTATCACCCAATTCTTACCCTGCATCATCATTATGGTTGTTTCTGAACATGTGACTTACCAATTGTGAAGGCAATGCAGTGAAAACAGGGACCAGAGAAGGGAAAAACAATTTGCCCCCTGGAAGTCACTGAAATCTGTGGAGGATTCCTTAACAGATGATGGGATTACCCCTGGAAGGGCACGTTCTTTGTGAAGCAACCACTGGCTGATCTTTTGAGGGCTGAGTGTCACCAGCTGTGCTCTTCTGCTCTGGAACACCTTTTAGGAAACTATTATCAAATGTGATTTCCATAATCATTAAAATTAATTTCAGATTGAACATTTCTACATGAAACCTATAACTCGTGGCTGTACTTCCAGACTGGCCTTAGCATGGTTTTACAGGGGTCTTGATCTGAAGATGTTGGAAAACAAGTTTTTATTGGAAATTCTGTTGAAAGGTTGTAAAACACGTCATCAACTGAAAGTCCTGTGTCTGAGTCTGTACTTTTTTGCCAAGTCCACTTATTAATTCCACATTACTTATCTTGTTTTGATGATTTCAGTTACCGTGATGCAAAATATGAATGGCACCAGCAAAAGTCAACATGACCTGATTGGTTGACCCTAATCTCAGAGCAACCTACTTACCAGTTTCCACTCCTCCTTAGTGAATCATGGGTGATATATTCACACTATCAGATAACATCATCCCAAATTTGCATTCAAGTCTATTGATCATTCCCTTTGACTAAATATTATTTGTAGCCTGTGATTTCTTTTGGAGTGGACTGTCTCTTCATCCAATACAAAATCTGTTATGTGGGATAGTTCAGTTCCCAATAAACATGGTAAGACTGCAGTGAATATAACTCTGACCCTCACACTGCATCCNATCATCCCAACATTCAAGTCTATTGATCATTCCCTTTGACTAAATATTATTTGTAGCCTGTGATTTCTTTTGGAGTGGACTGTCTCTTCATCCAATACAAATCTGTTATGTGGGATAGTTCAGTTCCCAATAAACATGGTAAGACTGCAGTGAATATAACTCTGACCCTCACACTGCATCCTGCAGCACAAACAGTCCTCCAAGACATTATGTATTTTGATGGTCCGTGCCATCAAAACACTCTTGTTTGTGAACAGAGTGGTTCACAAACTGGTTTAGACAATGGAGGCAAAAACTATGCACATAAATGGATAATTACATCTTAGAAACATGAAGCACCTGATACCCAAAAAAGACCAGTGGCAAGTGCTGTGTAGTGTGACAGCTAGGAAGTGCCAGCAGTGAGTGATGTGGACACAAGCTTCTGCACCACTTGGCTATGGTATATTCACTCCCCCAGTGTCTATAATAGATATATTTACCAATATGAATGCAGTCTGAAGTATCTTTGCCTTGGCTATGCAGCTTATAAAGTTTTCCCTCTTCACTCCCCTGTTTCTAATCCTTTAAGACTTGAGAAATTGATTTTAGCTTTCTGTTCCTCCTAAAATATTAAGAGTAAACATTTTTTTTATGTTGAAATGCCAAACGATGGGTCTCAATCCTTGTTTAATGCACATAAATTCCCCCCGTGGTTTTTCACTAAGGAGCTCACTGCAGTACTGTAAAGTAGACCAATACCCATAAATGGTGAAAGAACCCTGAAATCCCCAGAAACTCTCAAAAATAAAGAAATTATTGCTATTATTACAGTGTGTAATGGGAATGCTATTTGGGACACATCATGCTCCTTACACACTGCAAGAAGCATCCTCTGGTGCTTGAATCCCATGATTTCCCTTGGAAAAAGGTCATGGAATCAAACCCACAAACCTTATATTTAAATAACATCGCAGGCCTGGCTGCAACCCATGACAGTAATAAAAATACTTAATTAAGGTTTCCAGTTTACCCCTAATTCACTCCACATTGCTTAACTATCACAACATATGTCTCACATTGTAGTTACATTGAGACCTCTCGGGCTGAAGAGTCCTTCTACATCCAAGCAGTCTGGGTGAACTGGAAAGGATTGTATCTTAGTTCTTGAATTTATTATTTCTGTGGGTTTCTGAGTGATTTTTAATGCTATTTGAATACTGCAATTTTGGTAGAGAATCTGGTTTTTACAATAATTCAAGGGCAGCCTTATGCAATGTTATTGGCAAAACTGTAAAATACTACTGCTTTACTTTTGTTTCCTTCTATCACAGGAACATTCAAAGATAAAGCACTGAACAAAGGTCTTAGGAGACAGGGCTTTGTCACAAGTTTTCTACATCACCAGATCCAGATTTAACCTAACTAGCTCTGATCCCAGGATTCTTATGTTGTCAAAGGATGAGAAAGATAGACAAAGAAAAAAAGAGAGAGACCTCACGTGGAGCATTGTGTACAGTTCTGGTGTCCTCAACATAAAAAAGGACATGGAGCTGTTGGAACAAGTCCAGAGGAGGCCACGAGAATGATCAGGGGACTGGAGCATCCCCCATATGAAGACAGGCTGAGAAAGTTGGGGCTATTCAGCCTGGAGAAGAGAAAGTTGCATGGAGACCTCATAGCAGCCCTCTAGTGTGTGAAGGGGTCCTATAGGGATGCTGGGGAGGGACTCTTCATTAGGGACAAGGGGTGATGGGTTCAAACTTAAACAGAGGAAGTTTAGATTGGATATAAGGAGGAAGTTCTTTTCTGTTAGGGTGGTGAGGCACTGGAATGGGTTGCCCAAGGAAGTTGTGACTGCTCCATCCCTGGCAGTGTTCAAAGCCAGGTTGGACAAAGCCTTGGGTGACATGGTTTAGTGTGAGGGGGTTGAAACTGGATGATCTTAAGGTCCTTTTCAACCCTAAATGTTCTAACATTCTAAGAGTAGAGACTTTCAAAGAGAAGTCCATCCACATTAACAAGGAATGTCCAGGTGACTGACTTTCTTCTTTGAAAGCTGAGGCAACTGTGGCCGGTTGTTTTCCTGCTCAGGGACCTTCAGTCAAGTAAGCAAACTAAATAGCAGGCATTGGTGTATGTGTCTCTAGGCAGCAGTTCTTTAACTGGTAAATGCTGGCCTTTGTGCAATGGGGAACACTGAAGAAAGATTCACTAAAGAGCAAGAGACGCTGCCTCCACAGCTGCTTGGCTGGGCAAGTGCCCAAATGCTAATCCTGTCAGCAGGATATGATATCTATATGGTCCTTAAACACATAGATGGTAGGGTCTTCACTGGTCCAATTGCATTGGTTTAATAGGATGCTAGGTCATATCAATAATAAGGGCTGAAATACTTTAAGCTCTACCCTGTCTGAAGAAGAAGAATCAAATTCTTCCAGTATGCAGCACATAGGATTTTACTCCAGGTCCTGCAAAACAGTATGCATTGCTATGAAAGATTGCCCCAAAAAGTGGTTAAAGAGTGTCTGTATGTTTGATTTTGAGACTAAAACATAAATTCACATAAACAACCATCTCTATACAGAAGTCTGGCCTGCTCCTGTTGCAGGCTCCCCACATCTTGTAACAGCATTCTGGAGGGAATCCTGGGATGGCATGAAGATCATAGAATAGTCAGGGTTGGAAAGGATGTGCAGCAGGGTCATGCAGTGTGACTCCAAGAGTTTCCTGCCTTACTCCAAGAATTTCCTGCCTTCTCTCAGTAATGGTATATCCCAGATAAATACAGGAGATCAGTTGAAGACAAGCTGAAGCCATCCTTGTTGGCGCCTGGTTCATCTGGCCTGCTCCAAGACTGCAAATTATCAACTCAGGTCCTCCTGCTCGTTGTAAATTACTATTTATCTCACACACACTTCTTTAATAATGACCTGAGTTTTCAGCATATTTAGGAGTCTAAATGTGAAACATGTCTGGCTCTGTAAAGCTGCTTCAGTGCTGTGTTGAGGTTTATTGGCAATTGTATTCATCTTTATAGGGAAGTAGTGGGGGTTTTTTTCCACCTCTTGCAACATAATTAAGACAGAGGCAGAAGATTAACCTTTCTTCAACCCTTCTACATCAAGACCATTAAAACCCAAAACACATCCAGCCAAGCTGCAGAGCCATACACAGGCTCTGCTCAGGAGAAAAACCTGCTAAACCTATGGGGCTTCTCAAAACAACAGGAAGCATCTTTGTACAGGAGGGACACATTTAGCTAACAGAAAGTTGTGTCCTTAGGGAACACAATGTAGTAAACTATTGGTATAACCAAGTTCATTGTATCTTGGCTCCAGCGACTTCTCCAGTGACTGGCTTTGCCTAGCATGATCCAATTGAGTCTAGGAAGCAGTTTCAAATTTGAAGGGGTCAGTAAGTTCTATCTATGGCATAACCTCATAGCATAGCATTACCCAGATACGGTTTCAACTGAGTAAAATGAGCAACAACAGCACAGTTAAGCCCATTCCCCTATTTTAACACTACCACTATAGCCATACAAACAAGTCTGAATCTAGCTTGATGTTCTTAATCCTGATGAATGCCTGCAGGTTAGGACAGACACTAAAAAGTCCAGAGGGTCATACTTTATTAAGGCCTCATGTTATTTCACAAGGCAGTGTTATTTTATGGCAAGTGAAGCTCACAGTTTTACAAGACATAAGACAAAAAGAAGTCAATTTGCCAAGAATGGATGTGTTCATTACCACTCCATATATGCATCACAGATGTCTCACAAAACAAAAAGCTGAGACTGTTCTGTAGCAACTCAGCTAATTTATGTTTCCCTTCCACAGCAAAGAGTCCTTCCATGTCTGTCTTCTTCTTCCTTAAAGAAAACCAAACAAAAAACATTGCTTGGGATGCTTGGTGGGATCATGGAATGTTTGTTACGCTGAAATAAGGGACTGTGTTGGCTAAACATTGATGTGTGGAGTGTAACTTTTATGTAAGTTGTCATCCTTAAACACGTAACAGCTGCTCCTGGCACAAGATTGTCCCCTTTGCCTGCAGAGTGAGCACACAACAAAGCCTGTGCTGCTGAAACATTTTGTGTTCTGGGATTTAGAACATCCCTTCTCTTAGGGCAGGATATTATAAAATTAACCCATGGATAATAAGGAAGTGTTTAGAGAGAATGGGAAGGAGAGCAGTATTTTGGTACTCAACTGAGCCCCTGTTACATGGTGTCTAACAGATGCCTTCATTCTGAGATGAAATGCAGACTTGAGGTTCAAAAGGAGAATGTGTGATGCCAGAGTGTATTTCTAAGACAAAAGTATGGGGCTTTACTGGAACTAAAGCAGCTGATGTCTTCCAAAATGAAGAACAAACACTGAAATATAGCAAAAATACAAGCCCAGCCATGGGATGAGAAGCCCATTGTAGATTGAAACCATGAAAGGATCGGATCAGCCTGTACTTTCGCATTTTTTCTCATTATGAGACCAGTTAAACCTTTAGTTTCCTCTTTTTATTTTTGAGTCTGTGTCATTGTTCAAGGGCAATATAACGGAGAGGTTTGAATTATGATTCTACAATTTTGTTATTCTTGGGTTTGAATTTATTTGCACAAGTCACTTATCTGTGACTAACTATATTTGTAGTAATACCATGGACATGCTGTTCTATAAGAGCTTTTCCTGTGGTTTTGTTTTCTATTTACTGTGTGCTGAAGATGAAATCCTAGCTAGAATCTCACAACTTTTTTTTTCTGACTATTTATTAACCACAATAATTTGCTGAGGAGCAAGGAACAAAATGGCTCTCAGCTGTACATCACATATACCCAGAACATAAAAAAGATATGGCTCCGATCTACATTGTTGTCCATGCTCCAAGTGCTGCTCTTTAATAACACAAGGTCTCAGACACAGCATGGAGAATGAGCACGTTACAATAAACAGATTTTTTGCTGGAAGTTCTTCATCAGTAATCTCACTTCCACCACTGACACAAAACACAGAGAACAAGGCCAACATTAATACTGCCCTGCTCTCAGAATGTGTGGCTGTTTTCATTTGCCTTCCGCAATTTTACACATACAGATTTGCCTTTGCAAGCAAATCATGAGGGTTAGAAATATATTTTATCTAAAAGAATAGGCAAATCATTGCAAAATTACATGACCCCAAAAGCTGGCTTTTGAAGAAAAACTAAAATCATGAGTCTAGTTTTATCCTTGCCAATGCCAGTTAGCCTAATCCTCCATCTCTTTCTAAATACCAAAGACAAGACATGGAGCAAGAGAGGCAGAGTTCATTGGTTTGATCACAAAAATGTTATGATGTCCAAGCTAAGCAAGTCATAGACACATTCCAGAGCTGATGGAAGATGACAGGGGTGGGGGACAGGATCAATTTACTTTAAACACCTATCTCTAGTATGAGAATGATTTCCCTCTGGCATTGACCAGAGGGGGAGCCTAGCTCACTATTTGGAATACACATATAACAGACACGATACCTAATTATTTTAGATGACCTTAAATCTACCCTATAGGCCTTCAACAGAGCCTCTGGAAGTCATGGCAAGCCTTGCAATATGAAAGAGCTCTGGGAAAATAACAGCCTTTGCAAAAGACCAGAGCAGAAATCACACATGAAAGAGTGCTTCAAAATAGCATTGAAGTGGGTCATACACAATAAACAATGTGTGTCCTCTGTAAAAGGACAAATTCTGCTGTCCTGTTGCTGTCCTGCTCCTGAACTTTGGATGCTGCAGCCCTCTGAGATTTGATAATGGGCTTAAAATATTTCATTCATGAAATTAGTTCTTGTAACACACATGGTCGTATTTAAAAAGCCAAAAGCCAAAATGCGATGGAGCTGTAGTAGAAGGGCCTAGAAGTATACCGAAGGTAGACACACCTGTAAGATTGTCTATTGATTTTCTACTCTGTGACAGTAATTCCCACCTGCAGCACATACACATACCAACATCTTTGGGAAATAGAAATATACTGAAAATCTGCAGACATCTTCATCTCCATCCTCACCAAAAGCTCTTCCTGGTCTGATCCTGAGGTATAAACAGAACACATGGTTTCTTTCGTTACACCAAACCAAGCCACAACAATGTGCAGTAATGGGTACTTCCATTGTTATTATTGCTGTGGGACAGACAGGGTCCAGCTTAGGAGCACCATGGTGAAAGAGTGCAACCCTAATTGCCTTGAAATTGGGTCTAGAGGGAGCAGTTTCCTGTCTAAACCTGCTGTGCTAATCATAGCCCTGCAAAATGTGCATGAACTCCAACCCATGTTTGCAGACATAGACTGAAAACAGCCCTTGGCCTGCATCCAGTAACAATCTCCATAAGGGTGGGTCCTGGCACTCAGGAATCACTGCAATGGCAGACACTGCATGCATGCATTGATGGAGGTGAAAAACGGGCTGGGTGAACAAAGAGGTTATAAATGAGATCTCCAACACAAACAGGGTGGGCGGAAGTGCTCAAAGAGTAAAGATGCAGATGGACCTTGTGAAAGCTTGTCTGTTAGCACAGCCTGGAACATAAAGACTATTTTGTAATTAAGATAACAATATTAAAGGGAATCCAATTTCAAACTCTGGCTCTTGTAGACACTTAGAATCATAGAATAGTTCAGGTTGGAAAGGACCTTAAGATCATCCAGTTCCAACCCCCCTGCCACAAGTAGGGACACCTCACACTAAACCATGTCACCCAAGGCTTCGTCCAACCTGGCCTTAAAACACTGCCATGGATAGAGCACTCACAACTTCCTTGGGCAACCCATTCCAGTGCCTCACCACCCTCACAGGAAAGAATTTCTTCCTTATATCCAGTCTAAACCTCCCCTGTTTAAGTTTGAACCCGTTACCTCTTGTCCTGTCACTACAGTCCCTAATGAAGAGTCCCCCCCAGCATCCCTATAGGCCCCCTTCAGTTACTTCCTTCATATTTTCCATCAAATCACTGATTTGATCCTTCAGAGCTAATAAGGACCTTTGAAGAACTGGGTCTCAAGTTCCTTTCTCTCATCAGATGGAGAATCTTGGTTTTTCCAGGAGCTCCTTCACCAACAGGCTTGTAACCATCTGAAAGATAGTTAAAATATGTAGACACAGCCACACACTTTGCATTCATAACTTGTAAACAGAGATTCATAGAATGGTTTGGGTTGGAAAGGACCTTAAGATCATCCAGTTCCAACCCCCCTGTCATGGGCAGGGGTATCTCACTCTTGACTATGTGAAGACAGGGCTCTGTCCAACCCTGCCTTGAACTCTAGACTCTGAAATAAAGAAAAAGTATTAATAATAATTTAGAGAAGCCATTTAAGTGTGTCAAAAGTGTGATCTTCTGGGGATATTTTGGCAGGAACTAAGTGAGCTGAACCTTCTTGGATCCTTGGTAATTGACAGGCATTCTGAAACACTAGATTAGTTGAAGTTTTAGATCCTATAGCTGAGGTTCTGTATTTGAAATATAAATGGGAATTATTTAAACATTTTGAACATAAAAATAATATTCGAGAGAGCATGAATGAACTAAGAGAGTGTACATTTGATGTCTATCAATCCATAAGAAACATGACTGTCATTTAGGTTAGCAGTGACATGTAAATTTACTGGAAGTTACCCATAAATGAGCAGTCAGATAGGCTCAAAATGTGAAAAATATATAATGGGGGTTAACTTATCTCTAATATACTCGTAGCATACATCACCTCCTGTCATGTCAGCCCTGCTTCTGGGATGAAATATGTTGATGAGATTTGTAATAACACTGTATTGCTATACTAATAAAGGCAGCTAGCCTGCTGGTGCACTCCTATGTTTAGCTAAATACTTGGAAATGCAGCTCAGCAGGAATACACTATTATAGTGTACTGAAACAGAGTCAAAGAAACCTTACCACCCCAAATTGGTAGCCAACATCTGAGTTCCTATTTTTGACCTGTGACAATATACTTTACCCTTTAAAATTTACAGTGTTAATTTCTTCTTTTGACTAAATTTTCCTATTAGGTTATATTTTCATTTTAATTTTAGCTGTTCTCCTATAGACACAGTAATTTTTTTAGTTGATTTATCAGCTTCTTAATGTAGTAAGTCCTAAAGGGCTGACAATCACCAGTGTTCTTTGCTTTTCCATTGGACAGTATCTCTGAGAGGAGCTGTGTCCTTGGGACTATGTCCTGTGCTGCCCTAGGATGATTTCTTTCATAATTCTTCTTATGAAAAGTAGCAATATAAAATATTCCACATCCCTCCATGCTTACAAGGTTATTTCAGGTAATTCACATTTCATGGACGTTGGCTGAAATGAGACAAGGCTAGGGGTTGAGGTAAACTCAAGACGCTCAATTGAAATGTCTCTTTTGTTTTGGCCTAAAATTCCAGGAGCTAAGGCTGACTTATGCCAGATCATGGCTGAATTTAGTAAGATAATTCCTCCATTGGTATTGTCTCTCAGAGCGATTTCTCTCTGTGCCTGAAACACAGACAACCCTTTCAGAAATCAGTGGTACTGTAAGGAGGCAAGACATGTAAACCAAGAAAATGGGGAAAATAAGGAAAACTATCCTCAAGAAGTTCCCATAGGAAAAAACCCAAAATAAATCATTGCAGCAGGGAAATCATCACTGGAATTGTTCGCAAGGTTCTCGGGGAATGGAAGGACTTTTATAAACCATGTTTAAACAGTTCAGTTATCTACTGCAGCCACTCACAAATCCTATTTATTTTCCCTTGTAAGCCTGGCAGCAGGCTGTAGCCAATGATTAGACATTGAGTGTTAAGGTCAGCAGGCTTTTCATTAAGGAGGGTTTTCAAAAGCATCCAATTTCAAACATGTTGCTGAGCCTCCTAGGTACATCCAAGAAGCCTACAGTCTGTGCAGGATTGTTTATTATTGATTATTTGATTCCAGGCAGAAGTAATGAAAGGAATGTGCTAGATTAAAGAAGAGTCTGCCCTAAAAGTCTTCAGCCTTTAGTGGAGTGAGTCTGATCATTTTGTCATCCTCAAAAGGGTCATTGTTACTCAGTTCCAAAACTCTAAGCACCAACAGCCTCTGAGTCCTATTTATCAATGCATTGTATTTAATACATCTGTCAGTGACACAAGATTATGAGAAATATTGCAGCCAGAGCAGGATTACTGATGTCTCATCTGTTACTACAGGTAACTGGGTAAAGTAATCAACACCAGCCATGTGATGACAAGGAGAAATGTCAGAAGTGGATTCCTGTTTAGTAAAAGGTTCTCTGAATTTGGATGTGTAAAAAATTGGAACAAAGGGAATGTTCAGCTTCAGGTTTCCAGGTTATGTTTTAGTCACATTGGAATTAATAGCACTTAGAAACAAAACATCATCTGTCAGAAATACAAACTTTGGCAAAAATGATGCATTTTCATTGATGCAGGCATTGAACATAATCAAGAATAAATCTGTGTTTATCACGTGAGAAGCCCACAAAGTCTCCAGTACCTGCCTTTTCTGGATTAGGGAACAAAAGCATCATACAGCCATAGGCACAGTGGAATTTCCATCACAGCAAACTAGAAGCCCATGTTTTCTCATCTCAACACAAAAAAATAAAGTGAACACATGCCTTGGAATTACAAAACTGTGGCTGAATTTCCAAGAAAGCTTAGCAGCTATGACTGAGCCAAAAGCCTCAAGCCAGGAATCCTGGTGCGTGCCTATTAGAGGAGGAGAGAGTGTTAGGGATGCTTGTGGAAAGGAATGTCTTCAGGCTTAGAGAGGTTAGAGGGGCTGCTCAGAGAATGGGACAGGCTACTGTGGTGGTGAAAGAAATGTGGAACCAGATCTTCTGCCAAAGGAACCATGGCAAAAACCAGCCAAAGTTGAACATTTCCCTAAACAAAACAAGACCTCCTTGACATTTCATGCAGAACTGACTGGTGTTGATGAACTCAGGCACTCAGGACCCCTAGGACAGAGCATTCTGAGGATAACGCCCCAAAACTGAAAGATTGTTGTGAAATGGAAACTGATCTTCGAGAGAAAGCCTGGGTTGGAAATGCATCCTTGAGGCATGCTTTTCTCTGACCCCTTGTCCCTTATGTAGCTCAGACACCGTCTCAGACACAGACACTCGGACACAGCTGGGAACAAAGGAAAAATAACTCTTCATATTAAAGATGGGACTGTTGGAATTTCACTTGGATGGTTCACCCCAGCAGAGAACCAATCTGAATTGGGAACTCCCCTGCTCACACCAGCATTTTAGGATCTCAGTATGAGATTCTCCTGGCAACACTGGGGTGTCTCACAGGCATCCCTTAGTAGGTGATGATCAGTCAACAGGCTTTCAGGCCATGAAATATCTGATCCATGAGGTGCATCAGCCCTTGGAGAAGCCCTTAGGACATACCTTACTACTACCTCTACTACATGCCTCTACCCCTTCTGAAGAGGAACATCTACAGCTGGAGGAACATCCTCTGCTAACACCAGTAGGTGGTCATTTCTCAGTTCTCACACCATTGATAGAAAGAAGCGTTGAGTTTCTAAATGTCACACAACTGCTAGACTTTGTAGACCTCAGGAGCTGCAAATGGAGGAAAGAATCTTCTCTCCTCATACATCCTTTCTTCCCAGGTATTTCTTAGGGGACTGGGGCTAGATCATCCTGGTCCTTTATCTGTGATAGCACAAAGTGGGCTGAGGGTGCTGGATCTCCCTTCAGCCCACCTCACCCTGCAGCACTATGTGACCTCCTACCCTGATGTGTCTTCTGTGCAAGACAGGCAATTGCTCCTGTGTTTCCTGACCCTGTATTGTTGCCATGACTTCACATCATCCTCCCTTTCAGAATGATTAGTTTTAAGGCNCACCTCACCCTGCAGCACTATGTGACCTCCTACCCTGATGTGTCTTCTGTGCAAGACAGGCAATTGCTCCTGTGTTTCCTGACCCTGTATTGTTGCCATGACTTCACATCATCCTCCCTTTCAGAATGATTAGTTTTAAGGCAGGATAAAAAATATCAGGAAACACAGGAAGAGGCAATAGAAATATTTTTGTCAGGATAACACATTTCATAACACTCTGTAGGTGAAGATAAGAAAGGATTGAAGTCATCCATACATTTGTAGTAGTGGCAAAACACCTGACCCCAGATCCTCTGTGATTTCTTCTTGCAGGATGACAAAAACAAGCTTGCAAAACAGGGAGTCCTGTTTGCTGCATGGGGTTGGTTTTGGGGGGGTTTCTTTTCAGTCACCTAAGGAAAACAAAAAGCTTGCATTTTCTATTGTTTGGAACTGAAAGAGGAAATATTCTTCTATTTCAAATTAACAGTCTGAAGACTGAACATTTCTACCTTGGCCTTTATGGTACGAGTGTGATTGGAGCCTTCACAACAAAATCACCTCAAAGAGCTAAGGGTTTATGCAAAAAGGAATACATTGCCTTATCCTTCCTCTTTTTTTTCTCTTTTATGTCTTTGATGCAGCCGTTGGTGCAAGCAGCTCTTTACTTTTCTTCATTGAGGAGCAACCTTTTAGTCCCAAAAGATCCCTGAATGGCAGCTCGAGACTTTTCAGAGTTTTGAATGTCTGGATTCCTTCAGCAGGGAAATATGAAAGAAAACTTCAACTCTTCCTTCGAAGGCTGTGTCTGACTCACCAGCTACTGGATGACAGTCTGGAAAGTTTTAAACTCCACTGACAGTTTTGGCCACTAATGACTGAGATGATGCATGCTTTTCTGAGGCTGCTAACAACCTCATCTATCACAGGCTTTAGTCAGGACTTCAGATTAGTTGTGTGTCACTTAATGCTGCTTCTGCAGAGGATGTTTCAGTTAATAAAGTTCTTCATAGGAAGATCCTAAAAAGTGGTGCGGAAAACTGGGTGTCTGTGGAGGGATACCTGGCTCCACAGCCCTTGTCAGCTCATCTCAGTGCTGATATAGAGCCTCTCAGGTCTTTCACTGGGGTTGTGTTGTGAATCAGTAACGCATATATACCCTGCACATGGATGTCTGTCCCCCTGTCATTGCCCCTGCAGAACTCTGGTCCTTCCTCTGCAATAAGTGAACATAGAATGGTTTGTGTTGGAAGGGACCTTAAAGCTCATCCAGTTTCAAACCTCTGACATGGGCAGGGGCACCTTCCACTAGAGGAGGTTTCTCCAACCCCTTCCAACCTGGCCTTGAGCACTGTCAGGGATGGGGCAGCCACAGCTTCTCTGGGCACCCTGTGC
>NDXB01006898.1:11855-32728 GCA_002631895.1 Agapornis roseicollis
CAAAAACAAACGAACAAAAAAAACCCACCCAAAAAACAACATAGAACTGTTGTGAACATGAACACTATGGCTATCTTGGTCCTGTCCCTTCCCTCTGGCTGACCAGGAATAAAATTTGATACTGGGATGTAGATTAATAGATGCAGTATGGATCCAGTTATTGGCACCCAGTCCTAACAGCCCTTATGATCCGGGGTCCCCTCTCCAGTTGCTGTCATTCAGACCTCTGGACACATACCTAGACACAGAATAGAAAGAACTGATCAGAACTGATCCTGAGGAGAATTCTATTTTTTCTTATATTTGTTATGAACAAAATATCTAAATTGATATTTTTTTTAAAATGAAAATATGCAAATAAAGTATGGAAAAAGTAGAATGAAATATAAAAAATACAAATAAATCAAAGTAGGTCATTTATACTGTGAATAAAAAAAAAACTTTCAATAAGTAAAAGTCAACCATATTTATCACATATTCCTATTGTAATACAAGGAAGCAGAACTATCTCTTTCCATTAACATTTTTGTCAGAATAAATTGTTTCTGACTAGTTAGATGTTTCATTGGAATATTTGCTGTCAGAATACCAAAAAAATCCCTTAAAAAATTGCCCTTCTCCACAGCCTCCCCTCCAGCACTACACTACTGACATACAAAAATCTATTTCAGCTCTTCCTAGGCATGGTAATAGTTTTTATACTGGAAATCGAAAAGGATATATCAGAATTTTATACAAATCTTCTACCTACAGATTACTCTTCTGTCCTTTCTTACAAATTTAAGTATGAAAAAGTTCTTCAACTGCAAGTTTAACTTCTTGGCACCACTGCATGTCAGTTTGATAAGGATTCTACTTTAAGACAAAAAAAAAAAATCCTAACCTGCCTTATTTTTTACTTAAATTATAATAATCATATTTCTTTGTACATACAAGTAAATGCACCATCAAGCTGAATGAGCAAGAGACATGCATCATGGTATTTTGAAATGTCTACATAGAAGAAAGAAGAAAATAAATCTTATTGTAGAAGTGTAATCACTTAGTGCCTAATGGCTTTCTGTCCATGATTTTAATATTTATAAGACATATCGAACTTTACTGATTCCTGCTATATGCATATTCTTTAATTCCATTTTTTTAAATATATAATATTTCATTAGAAATCAGATGATCAACTGATACAAAAATAATAGCATGATACAATGAAGGATAGTCTATTTTTTTTAAATTAGGAAAACAAAGCCACAAATGGTAACATCTGTTGTTCTTGACCATGAAAGGATCATGAACAAGAAATGTATTAGTAGAAACAAGAATAGAGTAAAAATCTTTTGTTTCTGCAACCTCTCTCCATGCTGGCTAGTAAAACATTCCTTGTTTATTCAGGTTAATTAAAAGACAACACACTTCACATTTTGAAGCCAAAACATTGATAAATCAGAGAAAAGATTTTCAGATTCCAAAAGTGTTTAGAGCTCTTTGAAACTATACCACGTAGTGCTATTCCAAACCTTATGACTTCCATATAAAGGAATTCCTATATGCAGCAAGTTGTTAAGTTCTTTTGTTTTAATTTCATAGAATCATAGAATAGTTAGGGTTGGAAAGGACCTTAAGATCGTCTAGTTCCAAACCCCCTGCCATAAGCAGGGACAACACACACTAAACCATGCCACCCAAAGCTGCATCCAACTTGGCCTTGAACACCGCCAGGGATGGACAAAGCACAACTTCCTTGGGAAACCAATTCCAGTACCTCACCACCCTAACAAGAAAGAAATCTTCCTTATATACAATATAAACTGCCCCGTTTAAGTTTTAACCCATTACACCTGGCCCTATCTCACTACAGTCCCTAATGAAGAGTCCCTCCCCAGCATCCCTATAGGCCTCTTCAGATACTGGAAGGCTGCTAGAAGGTCTCCATGCAGACTTCTCCAGGCTAAACAGACCCAACTCTCTCAGCCTGACGTCCCAGTTCCCTGATCATCCTCGTGGCCCTCCTCTGGACTTGTTCCAACAGTTCCATGTCCTTTTTATGTTGAAGACACCAGAACTGCACACAATACTCCACGTGAGGTCTCACAAGAGCAGAGTAGAGACGCAGGATCACCTCCTTTGACCTGCTGGTCACACTCCCTTTGATGCAGCCCAGGACACGGTTGGCTTTCTGGGTTGTAAGTGCACACTGAAGTTGGCTCATGTTCATTTTCTGATCAACCACCACCCCCAAGTCCTTCTCTACAGGGCTGCTCTGAGTCTGTTCTCTGCCCAACCTGTAGCTGTGCCTGGGATTGCTCCAACCCAGCAGTAGGACCTTGCACTTGGCATGGTTAAACTTCATGAGGTTGCCATCAGCCCACCTCACAAGCATGTCAAGGTCCCTCTGGATGGCATTCCTTCCCTCCAACGTATCCTCCGAACAACACAGCTTGGTGTCATCGGCAAACTTACTGAGGGTGCATTCAATCCCACTGTCCATGTCAGCAACAAAGATCTTAAACAAGACCGGTCCCAACACCAATCCCTGAGGGACACCACTCGTCACTGGTCTCCAGCCAGACACTGAGCCATTGACCACAACTCTTTGCGTTTGGCCATCCAACTAGCTCTTTATCCACCGAGTGCTCCATCTATCAAATTGATGCCTCTCCAATTTAGAGACAAGGATGTCATGTGGGACAGTGTCGAAGGCTTTGCACAAGTCCAGGTAGGTGACGTCAACTGCTCTACCCCTGTCCATCAGTTCCATAGCCCCATTGTAGAAGGCCACCAAATTGGTCAGGCAGGATTTCCCCTTAGTGAAGCCATGCTGGCTGCCACCAAGCACCTCGTTGTTTTTCATGTGCCTTAGCATGCCTTCCAGGAGAATCTGTTCCAAGATTTTGCCACGCACAGAGGTGAGACTGACTGGTCTGTAGTTCCCTGGGTCATCCATTTTCCCCTTCTTGAAAATGGGGGTTATATTTCCCTTTTTCCAGTCATCGGGAACTTCCCCTGACTGCCACAATTTTTCAAATATGATGGCCAGTGCCTTAGCAACTTTACTCAGAAGCTCCTTCAAGACCCGTGGATGAATTTCATCATTTCCCATGGACTTGTGTTCATTTTAGTTTTTAAGATGGTCTCAGACCGGATCCTGTCCTACTGTGGTCCCAAGGTCTTCAATCTCACAGTCCCTGCGTCTGCTTTCCAAGACTTGGGTGGTGCAGTCAGAGCATTTGCCATTGAAGACTGAGGCAAAGAAGTCATTCAGAGCCTCAGCCTTTTCCAATCCTGCATAGCCAATTCTCCTGATAGCTTCTGGAGGGGGCCTAAGTTATTCCTTTAGTTTGCTTTTTATTCGTAATGTACTTATAGAATCCCTTCCTGTTCCCTTCCTATTTTCCTATTAAATACTTAGTTTTATGAATGGACTAATTGGAAGCTCACTGCTGTGACAGAGATATTACAGTAAACACTATTTTAGCCTTGGTAAAAGAATTTTTCCCTTTGAATCAAAGTAAAAATCATTGTCAAATTCCAAATGGAGTTTTCTTCTACATAAAGAGTTAAGGTTTCCCATAAATCATTGTATATAAAGATTTATATAAAGTTTTCTATTATAGAATTAATATGGAATGTCACACTGATCTGATACTCTTAATTTTCAAGTTGTCACTCCAGAGATCATGAAACTGATGATTCAGATAAAGTGTAAGTTTTCCCAAATATGATTGCCTTTAAGAAGTACCATATTTATCCTGCATGACTATCACATTAATAAATAAAAAAACCCTCAACCCAAGAAGCCAAACAGTGACATAGCTCACAACTTATTTTAAGGCCAAGAACATACTAATTCAGTAATTCTGTTGTCAGAGACTACACGTATTCCATTGATGTGTTGGACCTACATATTCCAATACATACATCCCCCTCTCCAGTTGCTTCTGTCCAAGTCATTTCCAAAAACCCCTGATAGAAAAGAAGTATGCATGGGATGTCTTGAGGCAAGATAGTGTTCAACTATCTGAAGTGAGCATCTGGTAACAAGTAATGGTACAGTAATGTAATTTATAAATTTGACATTGTTTATCATAATTATAAAAAAGCAAAAGGAAATTATAGTGGTTAAAAAAGGAAAACAAGACAAGAATAAATATAAACTGAGATGAGGCATAGCTATTTTCTCTTTCAGGTACTGAATTGTCTCAGATTTGTCAGTTCTTATGAGGGAGAAAAATAGCATAGGCATATAAGTCCATGTCGTGGTTTAAGCTCAGCTGGCAAGTCAGAACCATGCAGAACTCACTCACTTCCCTCGTCTTCCTCCCCCTGTTCCCAGAGGGATGGGAGGAGAATCGGAAGAACGTAAATCCCACAGGTTGAGGTAAGAACAGTCCAGTAACCAAAGTATAACATAAAACTATTGCTGCTACCACCAATACTAATGATAGGGAAAATAATAAGGGAAGAGAATGCAACTGCTCAGCATCGCTCATCACCTGCTGCCTGATACCCAGCATGACCCAAGCAGCGGCCTAGCTGTTTTGAGTAATTGCCCCCAGTTTATAGACTGGGCATGACGTGCTGTGGTATGGAATACCTCTTTTGCTAGCTTGGGTCAGGTGTCCTGTCTCTGCTTCCTAGCGGCTTCCCATCCTCCCTGGCAGAGCATGAGACTCAGAAAGTCCTTGATGGGAGTAATCATTAACAACTAAAAACATCGGTGTTATCAGTGTTGTTCCCAGGCGGAAAATCAAAACCACAGAACTGCAAAAGCTACTAAGAAGAAAAAAAATGACTGCTGTTGCTAACCCAAGACAGTCCATCAAATTGTTCAGCCTGGAGAAGAGAAGGTTCTAGGGACAACATAGAGCAGCTTCCCAGTAGATAAGCAGGGCCTCCAAGAAACCTGGAGAGAGGCTTCTTATGAGGCTATGTAGGAATAGGACGATGGGCAATGGCTTTAAACTGTAAGAGGGAAGACTTAGATTAGATTTTAGGAAAAAACTCTTCACTGTGAGGGTGGTAAAATCCTGCAACAGGCAGCCCTGGGAAATAGTGGATGACCAGTTCTGTGTAGTTTTCAAGGCCAAGTTGTACAGGTCTTAGAGCAGCTTGATCTAGTGGAATGTTTCTCTGCCTGTGGCAGGGTGGTTGGAACTAGATGATCCTTTAGGTCCCTTCTAACACAAACCATTCTACTATTCTATAATTAAGTAAAGCAACTGGGGGAAAAATAAAAAAAACAAAGAATAAATTAATTGACAGAAAAAAAGTTTCATGAAGAAAACAAAAGGACTCACAGCAGTCTCTTATGCAGGGGCAAAGGTCAAAAAGGAGAAACTGTGTTTGTATGTTACTTTTTCAAGTATCACAGGAATAAAAAGAACTGTAGATCTTAGATGTCAGTTGCACTACTGCTTAATGGTAAATATCATAACTATTACAAATATATCAGACATAAATTGAGCAAGTGATTTACTCTTAGAGTGACTTAAATACTTTTTTTGGGGCAGAAAGATCAATGTGGAAAAAAAAAGTTGCTCTAATAAAAGATAAGGTGTCTAATGTCATGAAAAAGAACCCATTGTTGCCTTCACTTTAAAAGTCTGAACAGAATATAAACAGTTTTACAGTTGGGTTCTGTTCTCTATTACTTGTGACTGCATCATTTCCTAATTGCTAAACTCTTCCAGAAAAATAAAATTCTTCACTTAAAAGCACAGTGCTTTGGTTGCACAATACCTCATATAATGCTGTGTTGAATTGTATCACAGCACAAAAATTACTATTCAGTATCATGTATTATTTATAGCATGATCTTACAGATGTTGAAGTGTATCATATATCAATAAGCACTTTGCTGGCTGTCAGTAAAGGTTATTTAAAGGACAGCTTTTTACTTCTTTCTTCAATCAAATTCAAAAGAAACAGAAAAATAAATTTTTCTTACAAACAAAAAACCAGACTATTACAAAGAAACCTCTTAAAGTTATATAAAACAAATCGTATAAATACAAATCTAAACGTATATAAAAATTTGGTTTTATGAAATACTTTTATGAACTTATTTGATTTCAGTTGCTTCATCTCAGTAAAGATGTATCAAAGATTAACGAGAATCATGCAAAACCGATTAATGATACGATTTACATAATAGGATAGGTTACAGAGACAAAGTAATAGGAATAAAATGTTGTGGGAAGCTGAGTAATTTATGAAGAACAAATGAAAATTGATTACTTCTACTTTTTTACTCGGTCTTATAACCAAAGTACAACAGAAAACTTTAACCAATCCAAGGCCCTTTGTTTTGGGTGCTTCATACAGAGAACTGATGGCACGGACATATCCATACTTAGTGGTTCTGAAATACCCCTCCTATCGAACTTTGCCAAGATCTTTCTACTCAGATGCTTTACTTGAGTGGCTGTGTAAGAAAGTTAGGATCCAAAATCATGTTTCCTCTCTTTATTTGATCTGTAAATCTGAGGAAGTCTAATTTGGACAGTGAAATTATCCCTTATTCTGCTGAAAGTTTTTTGAGTCTGTATTTAATTATTTTTATCTACTCATTTATTTACTCCCACTGGAATTTTTGTTTCTCTTTTAAATACTGTTTGAAAACTAAGCCTGAAACAACCGTATGATAAGAAAAATGATTATGAATGTCTAAGCTTCAAACAGTGGCCTGACCATAGACATTGACATTGTACATAGAATTTGTTGTCTAAGAGGCTCAAATTCTCTCTTGAAACTGAAATGAATAAGTAGTCCTTGCACTGCAAATGATGAATCAAAGATGGGAATAAAAACATATCCAAAAGACAGAATAAGAGGATACTGAAGAACAAATGTGCACTCTTAAGTAATATGTTTGAAAAGAAAGCATGCTTTTCACATGACTAAAGTGTGGGGGATTTTTGTATACACTGGACTTACAGCTTTTTCTGAGAAAGGATTTACTTGCCAGAATTATGAAAAAAATGCATATTAGTTGTGAATAAAATATTTCTATCATTTTTTTAATCATTACCCTTTTTTGATATGACTGTGATTTTTAGAATACTTTTTATTATCTGCTTTTTAGCATTGGCTAGATCAATTTCTCCTGCATAGCAGTAGGGATGACACTAATTCCATCTCTATGTTTACCTTCTGTAGCAGAAAATAAAGTATTTTCCTCACATACCAAGAGTTTCTTTTTGCTAAGAAATACTTAGTGCTAGCCATATCCAGGAAGAAGACTGGGGAATAAATGAAGCCAATCTTCATTTACTTACATGCTGAGGCAGTTACTATGTTATAACACACTTCAACTGATCTGTACATTTAATGGGCTGTCATAATGTTTCCAGATGTTTGCAGATTTGGCTGCAATATACCTTATGAATGTAGACCAATTTATTCAAAGTCAAGCATAATAATACTGAAAACTAAAATAATAGGATTTTTGTATTATAGTAAATAAATAATGTCATGTTTTTCCTCCTTTGTTTTTAACAGTAATAAATTTTAACAAATAAATATTTTTGTTTGGGGATTTTTTTTGTTGTTTTTTTTGTTGTTGTTGTTTGGTTGGCTTTTGTTGGGGATTGGGATTTTAGTTTGGGTTTGGTTTGGGGTTTTCTGTTGTTTGTTTTTTTGGTTTTTTTAGTAGAGCTATGGTACAGATACTGTGCTCTAAAATTGCTTAATATTTTCTTGTTATTTGTCCCATTTGTCTAAAATCCAACTATCTGAAGTGTTAATTATCTCACATAACTCTAATTCATAGAATCATAGAATCATAGTTATGTACCTAAAGCTAATTGCTTGGTTATGCATGTTGGCAAAAAGAAACAGATTAAAACAATATATCCAAGCTCAAAATAGCTGTCTATGGAAGACTGGATGAATTAACCAAGAGGTGAATTTACCAAATTCTATGTACAATGTCAATGTTTTTGCCTTTTAGCTATGAAGAAATGTAGACTAGATTATACTAGATATATATAACACTGAATATTAGATTCCACACATGTTATCTGATGGGCCTTACTTGAGCTAGTAATCTGTTTTTATCTAGGATCCATGCACAGAACTGCATCATAAGAAAAGACAATCATGTCTACTCAGGAATGTTTCTAAAATAGATGACATGAGAAATCTCAACAGAGACAATAGAAGCATGAACAGGCTTAATTATCTCCTTCATTTTAAATTAGTAAACTTAGGTCTGATGAATTTCTACTCCCTTCATAGCTAATAAAAAGAGGTGATGGATACCTTCAAATGATGATGCTTCACTCCAGTTGAGTGCAACCACTTGCATTTCTGGTGATAAACTGCTTTCTAGAATATGGCTTTATTAAAATCACAACAGAGAATCAAATTTTATCTCTGTGTTCTTAATTTTTAATTCATACAGAAAGAGGAATTCAGAGATGGAAGACAATGTTTATTTCAGGCTCTTGAAAAGGTTGCTCACAGTTTTCCAAAAAATCTTGTGCATATTAAAAGGCTATATTTTAATATGAAAACTGTGAAAGTTGCATAATATCTTAATATTTTACAAATCAATGAGTTATATCTTGCCTTTGCCTTGTATAGGTAATTACCACAAGAACCTTGTTCATAGTTGAAGGTTAGGGTAGGAAGTACCTTTGGAGATCAGCCATGTGCTTCATTCTTTTTACATATTTCCTCTTCACTTTTTTCATTCAAAAACAAATGAATACATACGCAATACTGTGAATTTGAGCAGGAAGCAAATACTTTCTTTTGATCTGCATGAATGATAATAAAAGAATAACAATCACACTTTCTTTTTAAATACTGTGAATGCTTCCTTTTACATCACCAACAATTTTAACCTCGGTGGCCTCATTTAAAAACAATAAATTAGCCAGGAATAAAGGTGAGTGAAATGATAAACTTTGAAATTGTGCATATCTTTAAACAAATGAAGAGATTCAGTCACTGTGCTCCTTATCATAGCTTTATAAGTGGATTTTCCATGTGGATTATCAGCCAGTTTACAGCAATCTCAGAAAAGCATAGTGCTGCCTCAAAACAAATCCTTCAGGTTTGCTTGTAAAACTTTAGTCTTTTCAGAGATTTGTTCCCTTAGGTATGTTTATTATAAACTTACAGGTTTTCTACCAATTGTTAAGATGATATGCTCTATGTCAGAGAATGAAATTAAATTGGCATTTATAGATACTCAGAAAACATGATCACAACTAATGGATATTCATTTCAGTGAAGCAATACCAGCTCTTATACAATTGTTTCAGAAGACTGAGCATTTTTTCTCCTTTGAGATTTTATGTAACAGTTAAGTCAGAAGTTGGTATATTTTTTTCCTTTCTTTCAAAGAAACTTTTGATACAATATTTTCTAACATTTCTCAATAGGGGCAAAGACAGTACTCATTATGTGCAAAATACCAAAAAAATGCCAGATGTGAAACTAACAAAATAGACATGTGAATAAAATCAACCCTCTTGTAAAACATTGTATACCTGTGAAAGTTCTGTTTCTCATTATATGTCTTTCATTGCTTTAAAACACCTGCATTTTAAGGGTTCTTTTCTATGAAACATAAAAGAAAGCTTTACAATGCTTGGAGTAAAAGCTGCATCCATAATTCAGATAAATATTTCTGTGAAAAGACATATCAAGCATCTGTTCCAATAAACAGAACATTTTCTTGGATAACTCTGTTTTATTTTTCATTATTCTAGATCTCAAAAAAAAAAAAAAAAAAACACCAGTGCTGCCTGAATGTATTGATGTTCCAATTAATATATTTGAGGGTATTAGATTAGGATGTGTAAGACATGAAAAGCAAAAAGAATGAATATTCAGAAGAGTACAAATAAGAAATAAGGGTTTTAATCTAGAACCTGATTTCTAATACATATTACTATCTAGAAAAGAGCAGAAATTGGTGTTATTATTTTAGTGTGTTCTTGGTTTATGCTGTTCACTTCTGTACTAGATGCCTTTAGGCTTAAGTTTACTGTAAATCCAAGCTGCTGAAGTAGGCATTGACTGTGTTTCTGAAAACCTACCTTCGGGGAACTGTGCACACCCTCAATGCTTACAAGACTGATCTGCAGCTTCAAGCATAAGACACTTAAGGGGATCTGAAAGTAGGATGGCCACATGGGTGACATGTTATAGTCTGTGGAGTAAATTGAGGAGCTGTATGCTGTCTTAGTGCCCCCTGACGGCTAGCTCATGCAACTGTTTCAGATAATATATGAACCAATAAAACATATACTTGGGATGACAATAACATATACATATATATAATGTAAAGTAGAAAAAGCAGATTATGTTAAAACACTGCAAAATGTAAGAAATATGATACACTTAATTTTTTCATCCAACTGAGGTGTAAATTAAATAATACTTATTTTCAATGGCAAACTGAAACAGGAAGAAACAATAATAAATGTTTAGATCAACCTTTTGGTTAAATATAAATTAAAAAAACCCAAACACATTTGTTCTGTTATAAGTATGAAAGGTTGTTCTAAGAGCAAGGAAAACAAAGGGCCAAGTTCATCAGGCAGGGAGATGGAAAAGAAGAGGTCTTCTTTCCCTAAACCAAGAAGTGTTTACTCAAAATATGGGAAAAATCTGGTGATATTTTCTTCATTTACAGAATCAATTACATTTCTCATTATCTAGCTATTTTCTACCCATCAAGGTGTTGTATTGGAAATAGGTGGTGAGCTGATGATCTATCCTGTTGAAACAACACCACTTCATAAATATCTGCAGTTAAATGATCTTGTGAGAAGAAAAGAATGTTTGCTTTTGGCAGTTTGAATATTCTATTCGGAGAATTTCAACAGATACATTTTACCTCAGAGTATCCACTAGACTGGAAGGATCCACTTTCAATTTTTCAAAATGCATCAGATAAAGGAATACTATTGTTTACATTACCATTTCTTTAGTGGTTTATGCCCTTCTAAACTGAATAACAAATAATATGTTATCTAAGGACTCAATTAGGCAAATATTACTGCACTTGATTAATTTTACTTTCATATTTAGTTCCTTCAAAGTTAAATTCATCAGGAAGATAAATGGAAGCAATTGTAACAGAAATTTAGAGAATCAGATATGGAATTTAAATATAGTAGAGTATTTTGGTTTAATCAGTCTAGAAGCATTTATTTAAAAATACCTAAATTGTTTAGGACTGGGGAAATGAAATGAATGACAAACAGTGGGAAAAACATTTTTTTAACTGCATGAAAAATTTCTGGGTCTTTAATACTCTGGTGCCTGCTGAACATCTCCTGTCCTTGTTATATCTAGGGTAGAGTTAGTTTTCTTCCTGATACAGTGCTGTGGTTTAGATTTGGTATGAGAATAATATTAATAATACACGGATGTTTTAGTTGTTACTAAGTAGCTTTTACCCTGATCAAGGACTTTTCAGTTTCCTGTGATCTGCCAGTGAGCAGGAGCACAAGAAGCTGGGAGGGAGCACAGCCAGGATAGCTGACCCGAACTAGCTGAAGGGATATTCCATACCACAGAACATCATGCTTAGTACATAAACTGGGGAGAGTTGGCTGAAAATGGCCCATTGTTGCTTGGGGATGGGAGTGGGTGGTAAGCAACTGTATCAGTTATCTCTCTTGGGTTTTATTCCTCTCTTTGTTTTCATTTATTGTTATTATTATGTTTTACTTTTATTTAAATTAGTAAACTTTTCTTATTTCAACCCATGGTCCTGGTTCTCCTCTTCATCCCACCAGGGTGGAGGGTGGGGAATGAGGAAGCAGCCACATGGTATTTAGTTGACTGCCAAACAGTTCCTAGTAGAAGTAACTTATTTGCAAAAATTTTTCATGGGAAGCACCTTTCAATGCTATGACAAACAATCAGCCAATTAAAAACCTTTGAAGTACATCCTGAATGAGTTGATACATCCACTTGGTAAAATGCAGCAATAGCTGGAAAGAAAATGTATTTGAGCTCTACCTTTCTGCAGAATTTAGCATTAGTTCATGGAACATGACATTATCTTGGAGCTTACTTGGTACTGTGTTCAGTATCTTTGCACCAATCATTAATACAGAGAATAGACTGGAATTTTTTCTATGTTTTGCTGTCACAGAAACCTGATGACCTTTTTCCTACTTCAGTCATAGCACATAAAGTAGAGGTACTGAGTGCATCAGATCTGGGTCTTCTGCCTACCTAGCCCTTAAGGAGGGCTCCTTACATACAGCTGCTCCTTATCTGCAGGCCCAAGCAAGTTTTCCTAATGACACCATCATTAAGAAGCCCAGAAGAAAAGCTAAGTATACATCTGTTGCTGCCAAACTTTTAATATTTATTATACATTTATTTGTTTATTGTGGTATTGGAATTTAAATGTGGCTCCGTCTTGATGACAAGTATTTGTACAAGTGAGTATAAGAGATACATTTGCATTTCACAAATATAAAGAAGTTAGTGAATTTGATAAATTCTTACAGCTAGAATCATGTACTATGGTTTTGGTCTTGCTTCATGTGTTTCCATCTTGATGCAGGTTATGTTGTGGCCATATATTTTTGTTTTATCTATATTGCATATTAGTGGGGAAAAGTGTTATTGCTCTGCTTCAATATTATATTAAACAAACACATATGTCAGAGAAATAGAAATAATATACTTGAATTCTTCAAAGTCTTCAATTTTAAGTTGTATAATCTTGTACTTAATGGTGCACAACTATAATAGAATTTAGAATGTGATAAAGAATCTTCTCAAAGAAGAGGCCATGTAGTAAGAGTAATGAATGTGGAGGCATTAGAGCTTCCACTGGCATAGTGTGGGATGGCATTTATCTTTAATAAAAATCTTCACAAGTAACAAGAGGTTATTTTTGTATTTATACGTAAGGTTGTTCTTGCAACCTATCATAATGCATTTCCTTACTAATCGGTCCACTTCATGTCTCCTGCATAGAAAATGCATTTTGCTTAACTTTATAATTTATATCCAAAGATCATGCTATGTTTATCTCCTTAATAAGCTTAATGTAGGATCATTCCTGCATGCTGATGATCAGTTTGACCCAATTCCAAACAAGCACTAAAGCTTAAATTCAGGCATCCGGATAGTAAGACTGAAATGAATAAAAAACTATGTGATTAAGTGCTTTGTTGGATGGAGGCCAGAGTGTTCAATATATGGAAGTCTCTTGGGGGTACGAACAATCTCATCTCAGAAGTATTCCTATTTTAAGAGCCTGTATGAAGATCAAGCTCACCAAAACCAAAATTTTGAGTTTATAGATGTACCTTACCTTTATTGCTGTGGAAATCAATGGAACAGTTTTAAAGGGAATATGAATATAGAGTATTGTTAATTGTGTACACTTTTTAATTGTATCACATCAATATAGCAGTTTTATATTTTTTATTCTTCGCTAACCAAATCATTTCAGAGAATCTCATTTGAAGTATAGTCACTGATTAAAAACTTCTTCCTCTCAGCCTGTTCACATAACAGTCTTAACAATCACCTCAGCTCTTCTTGTATCCAAATAAGGATTTTATGGTCTAAATCAAAGGATGACTAGATGGAGTAGAGAATCGGTTGGAAGACTGGGCTCAAAAGGTATTGATTAAAAGGTCATACTCTTCCTTGGGAGCCACAGCAAGTGACATATTCCAGGGCCTATACTGGGACTTGCCTTGTTTAATATATTTCTTACTGATCTGGAGAAAGTGATGGATTGTTTGCTTATCAAGTTTGCAGATGACTTCAAGCTGGATAACCACACAATCAATGAGGCAACTACTGCTATGCAGAGGAACCTGGACAGGCTTAAGGAATGGCTGCCAATAACCTTGTGAAATTCAATAGAATAAATGCCAAGTCCTGCACCTGGGAAAGAAGATCCTCCTACAATGACAGGCTGGCACCTACCCAACACAGGGAGCAGACCTGCTGAGAAGAACCTGTGGGTGCTGGTAGATGGTAGACTGGTGTCGTGATTTAAGCTCAGCTGCCCCTTTCTTTCCTTTGCTAAACCCAGGACACTTCCCCCCGCTCCCAGAGAGGAGGAGAATTGAAAGAATGTAACTTCCACTGGTTGAGATAAGAAAAGTCCAGTGACTAAGGTATAACACAAACCACTGCTGCTACCACCAATAATAATAATGATAAGAGAAATAACAAGGGAAGAGAATACAACCGCTCACCACCTGCAGACTGATACCTAGTCCGACCCAGCAGTGCACTAGCCCTTCTGGGTAACTCCCAGTTTACACCCCAGGCATGACATGCTGTGGTATGGAATACCTCTTTGGCTAGTTTGGGTCAGGTGTCCTGTCTCTGCTTCCTCCCGGCTTCCCCTCCTCCCTGGCAGAGCATGAGACTCACAAAGTCTTTGGTCAGAGTAAACCTTACTGAGCAGTAACTAAAAACATTGGTGTTATCAACGCTGTTCTGAAGCTGAAAGTCAAAACCACAGCACTGCACCAGCTACTAAGCAGGAGAAAAAATGACTGCTACTGTTGAACTCAGGACAAGTGAGCATGTGCCAGCACTGTGTAGCAAAAAGAAGCTGTACTGGACATGTCCAGGATGTCATAGAAAATGCCTGCACCCCTTTATCTGGCACTTATTTTACCACATTGTTGTGGTTTAAGCCCAGCAGGCAACACAGAAACCACGCAGCCATTTGCTCATTCTCCCCTCTTCCTCCCATGGCTCCTGGAGGGATGGGGAGGAGAATTGAAAGAATGTCGTTCCCACAGGTTGAGATAAGAACAGTTTAGTAACTAAGGTATAACACAAATCACTGCTGCTACCCCCAATAATAATAATGATAAGGGAAACAATGAGGGAAGAGAATACAACTGCTCACCACCCACTGACTGATACCCAGCCTGACTGGAGCAGTGATCTAGCCCTTCCAGATACCTGCCCCCAGTTTATATACTGGGCATGACATGCTGTAGAATGGAATACCCCTTTGGATAGTTGGGGTCAGGTGTCCTGTCTCTGCTTCCTCCTGGCTTTCCCTCCTCCCTGGCAGAGCGTGAAGCTCAGAAAGTCCTTGGGCAGGCTAAACATCACTGAGCAGCAACTAAAAACATCGCTGTTATCAACGTTGTTCCCAGGCTGAAAGTCAATAGCACAGCACTGCACCAGCTACTAAGGATTAAAAATGACTGCTACTGCTGAACCCAGGACACACATCTGCAGCACTGTGTTTGGGTTCGAGACCTATTCAAGAAAGACATTAATAGACTAGAGCAAGTTCAATGGAGGGGCTCCAAGCTGGAGAAGGACTGGCACACTTGCATTGTGGAAAGAAGCTCAGGGATCTGGGTTGTTCAAAGGATTTCTTCAAGGGACCTAATGGCAGGACATGCTGCCCATCCCATAGCACCAGATAGCAGGCCATCAAGCAGATAGAGTCTGGCTCCTTCAAGTAGTGCAAAGTGGGTTGATGAGAGACAATGGACATAAAATGAAACAAGGAGGATCTGAATGCAAGCATCCTTTTGAGAGAACACTCAAGCAGAAGAACAGGCTGCCTAGAGAGGTTATGAAGGCCCCATCCTTGGGGCTTTTCAAAACCTTGATCCTACTTGACCAAGCTCTAAGCAATCTTGTTTAACCTCAGAGTTGGCCCTGTTTTGAGAAGGACACTGGATTTAGGTGACCTCCTGAGGTTCCTTCCAATTTGAATTTTCCTTATAATCCTGTAAGCCTGATATTTATAACATCATTATTCCTCCTATGTACCTTCTGAAATAAAAACCAATCCAAAAAGAACTTACATCCTTATTACATGTGTCAGCAAGAGGAAATATTAATAAAAAATTTTTCAGAAACCTTTTCAGATATGCAAGTTCCATACTGTTTTTTTCAATGATCACATGGCTTTCTGGACTTTGAGAATATTATTCCTTCTTCTTTTTGACAGCTTTGAAGATCAGTCTGGAGTTAAGGAGCTTTTATTCCTCCGATAACCTTTCTGACATTGTTGTCCTTTCTGTAATTACTATATTCATTATGTAAGGCGTTAAACTGGAAAAAATTATTAACACCTGGGAGCTGTAGAAATAAATCTATAAAATCTATAAGTAGTACAAGTAAAAATTATGCAAGAGTTAGTATGTATATGTTGTAAGGGTAATGCTGATTTCTATGATAGCTGTAAATAAAAAGTCAAACAAAAAAACCCTAAAACTATCCACAAACCCAATCTCACTACAGAGAAACAGTCTGCAAAATATAGCTGTAATTACAGTTCAGCAAAATTTAAAAACCAAACAAGTTTATTATTTCCTACAAGACCTCTTTCTGTATAATAATCCAGAAAAACTTCTGTAGTGGCATGAGCCACATTGAAGTGCATGAGAAAAGTTTGTAAATAAATGAATGAACAACCTTGTGTTGAGCAAAAACCAGTGTTTAACAATAAAATTCTAAGAAATTCATTTATCCTTATATTCTTAAAAAAAATTATTGCAACAAGAAGGACAAAACTAGCTCAGTATCATTCCATCAGTATTAATTATTTAAGATAGCAAAGAATCATAGAATCACAGAATCATAGAATAGTTAAGGTTGGAAAGAACCTTAAGATCATCTAGTTCCAAACCCCCTGCCATGGGCAGGGACACCTTACACTAAACCATGCCATCCAAGGCTTCATCCAACCTGGCCTTAAATACTGCCAGGGATGAAACATTCACAACTTCCCTGATCAACCATTTCCAGTACCTCACCACCCTAACAAGAAAGAACTTCTTCCTTATATCCAATCTAAACTTCCCCTGTTTAAGTTTTAACCCATTACACCTGGCCCTATCTCACTACAGTCCCTAATTAAGAGTCCCTCCCCAGCATCCCTATAGGCCCCCTTCAGATACCGGAAGGCTGCTAGAAGGTCTCCACACAGCCTTCTCTTCCCTAGGTGGAACAGCCCAAACTTTCTAAGCCTGTCTTCATATGGGAGGTGCTCCACTCCCCTGATCATCATCATGGCCCTCCTCTGGACTTGTTCCAATACCTCCATGTCCTTTTTATGTTGAGGACACCAGAACTGCACACAGTACTCCATGTGAGGTCACATGAGAGCAGAGTAGAGGAGCAGGATCACCTCCTTCAACCTGCTGGTAGCACTCCCTTTGATGCAGCCCAGGATAGGTTGGCTTTCTGGGCTGCAAGTGCACACTGAAGCCGCCTCATGTGCAGTTTCTCACAGACCAGCACCCCAAGTCCTTCTCCACAGGGCTGCTCTGAGTCTGTTCTCTGCCCAACCTGGAGCTGTGCCTGGGATTGCTCTGTCCCAGCAGAAGGACATTGCACTTGTCCTGGTTAAACTTCATGAGGTTGGCATCAGCCCACCTCACAAGCGTGTCAAGGTCCCTCTGGATGGTATTCCTTCCCTCCAGCGTATCCACCGAACCACAAAGCTTGCTGAGGGCGCATTCAATCTCACTGTCCATGACAGCGACAAAGATGTTAAATAAGACCAGTCCCAACACCGATCCCTGAGGGACACCACTCGTCACTGGCTTCCAGCCGGACACTGAGCCATTGACCACAACTCTTTGCGTGTGGCCATCCAACCAGTTCTTTACCCACTGAGTGGTCCACCTATAAAATTGATGTGTCTCTGTCATGGTTTAAACCCAGCCATGCAGCTTGTTGACTCAGTCAGCCCCCCCATTTCTTGCCCTCCACCTGCTCCCAGAGGGATGGGGAGGAGAATCAAAAGAATGCAACTCCCACAGGTTGAGATAAGAACAGTTTAGTAACTAAGGTATAACTCAAATCACTACTGCTACCACCAATAACAATAATGATAGAGGAAATAACAAGGGAAGAAAATACAGCACCTCACCACCCACCAACAGATAACTCACAACAAGCCATCCGACTGAGCACCAACCGAATACCTCCTCCAAACTCCCAGAGCCTTACCCCTTCCAGGAAACTCTCAGTTACATCCTGGGCATGGCATGCTATTGTATGGAATACCACTTTGGCTAGTTTGGGTCAGGTGTCCTGTCTCTACTTCTTCCTGGCCTCCTCTCCTCCCTGGCACAGCATGAGACTCAAAAAGTCCTTGGTCAAAATAAACATTACTTAGCAACAACTGAAAACATTGGTATTATCAACTCTGCTCCCAGGCTGAGTCAAAACACAGTGCTGCACCAGCTATTAAGAAGGAGAAAAATCAACTGCCACTGCCAAACCCAGGACAATTTAGAGACAAGGAAGTTGTGTGGGACAATGTTGAACATTTTGCACAAGTCCAGGTAGATGACGTCAACTTCTGTAGCCCTGTCCATCAGTTCCGTAGCCCCATTGTAGAAGGCCACCAAATGGGACAGGCAGCATTTCCCCCTAGTGAAGCCACGCTGGCTGTCACCAAGCACCTCATTGTTTTTCATGTGCCTCAGCATGCCTTCCAGGAGAATCTGCTCCAAGATTTTGCCAGGCACAGAGGTGAGACTGACTGGTCTGTAATTCCCTGGGTCATCCATTTTCCCCTTCTTGAAAATGGGGGTTATATTTCCCTTTTTCCAGTCATCGGGAACTTCCCCTGACTGCCATGATTTTTCAAATATGATGGCCAGTGGCTTAGCAACTTCATTCGCAGCACCTTCAGGACCCACGGATGGATTTTATCAGGTCCCATGGACTTGTGTTCATTGAAGTTTTTAAGATGGTCTCGAACCAGATCCTTTCCTACAGTGGTCCCAAGGTCTTCAATCTCACAGTCCCTGTGTCTGCCTTCCAAGACTTGGGTGGTGCAGTCAGAGCCTTTGCCATTGAAGACTGAGGCAAAGAAGTCATTCAGAACCTCAGCCTTCTCCAAATCCTGAGTAGCCAGTTCTCCTGATAGCTTCTGGAGAGAGCCTACGTTGTCCCTGGTCTGGTTTTTATTTGCTACGTGCCTATAGAATCCATTCCTTTTATCCTTAACATCCCTAGCTAAATTTAATTCTAACTGGGCCTTAGCTTTCCAAACATGGTCCCTAGCTTCCTGGACAACATCCCTATATTCTTCCCAGGCTGCCTGTCCTTGTTTCCATCTTTTATAAGCCTCTTTGTAGCTTTGAATTTTTCTCAGCAGCTCCTTATCCATCCAAGGAGGTCTCCTGACCCTCCTGCTGCACTTCCTTCTAGTGATCTAGGTAGCTGATAGGAAATGGAATAGGCTATATGCATTGTCTTAGAACTGCAGAGAGGAACAGAGTATTTGTGTTGAATTTATTATTTGTATTAGTTTCTGGGTATATATGTATAAATATACAACAGAGGCAGGTTAAAAAATAAAAATCAAGAAAACCCCAAATTACCCATGAACATATTTGTGATCCATTTAGCTAAATCTCAAGGCATTTTTTTCTGTATTTCTTCACAAAAATATTTATGTAGCATTATCATCCACAATGTATTGAGGTCCACTAAAAATTAAACTACAGATGCTTATTGAATTTCTAAGAATAGTGAAAAATTTATATTCTTGTCTGATGACGCCTTGTCTGACAACATCTTGTCTGACTCGTCATTGTATGATGACGTGTTATTTATTTTCTGAGACCTGCTATCTTGGAAAGCAATAATACAGCTCATTCTAATATATGCAGAGATACAGCAACAATCTGCTGTTGTTAATGGGAAATGGGAACCATTTATGATTTTGTAGTAGCAAAGTTTTTACATTAATTTTTAACTTCTCTTTCTTTGGAATTTTTATTGAAGAATATTAATGAAAATTGAGGAAGCTAATCCAAACTTCCATTCTTCACCTAGCAGTGCAGGCAAAAGACAACTTATGTATTACCCTAAAATAATTAAGGAGATATATTTTCATTTTATGAATTCATATTATGTTCATTTTATTAACAAGGAAAAGAGTTCTTAGTTAAAAAATGCGTTTATCCATTGAAAAAAATAATTAGCTTTAACTTTCTCTGATATTTTTCTGTATGTGTTTATAATGGATAAATACACTTCATACTCACAGTTAATATCTGATAAAAAAATATTAAAAAATAAAATGTAATACTGCTACCTGAGGTTAGGTTCATTCTCTTAGAGTATATGGCCTGTATAGTATCACTCCTGAAATCTGTCACATTTGCAAATATTTAGATCATGTGCACACTAGCTAATTTTAAATTTATTGATGAAATTTAAAATATTCAAGCAAACCTAGCCATTTTGTCAGAGTGGGCTTTCCACCTATCCTATCAAAAATAGACATTAACCCTGTAAGATTTTCAGTAGTGACCATGAAAAACACTTTTTCTCTAAAAGTAATTATATGCCCAAACTATGGCTAGTTGCCATGACTGATGACATTCACCTCTGTTACAACCTTGAATCTGCAGTAAAAGTAATATCCAAGCTGATGCTTATGATTGCACACCACAGTGGAAAATGTTTCCGATATTGATGTATTGAATGTTTCAAATAATTGCTCTTATGAAATTCAGATGTTTTAACATTTGTGTTTATATTTCTGGTGATTTTACCTCTTACACTTTAAAATATGTTACTGCAAGCTTATTGAGTATATGCAGGACCAAAATTACACATAATCCTTAAAATTAGACATGATCCTGAAAATGTCACTAAATTGATATTTAGGGCTTCTGCTTTAGATGAATTTGATAGTTTGAAAAATTCATTCTGCATCCATTACAAAGTGTAATATCAGAACTAGGTGATTAACAAACCTGATAAAATGGTTGAAATTTTGGTAGTCTCTTCTCTGTTTCTTTGTAGACTGCTTAATCCAAGTACCATTTCTATAGTAAGTGCTAGAGCTGTATAGTTCAGCAGCATTTTCCTTTTCTTTTTTTTTTTTTTTTAATTTTTATTTGATAGATTTT